>JAHZNH010000654.1:0-26725 GCA_027744355.1 Tyrannoseira gladiata
AAATCCGGTTTGCAATAATAGTTCGTGTCAGGCGGAACAATGCAATATCACGCAAAACAAAACGACTCAACGAAAGACTCACGAAGGCCCATAACCTCACGACGATCTCTTCCTGGTTTAATTTATTGGTAAGAAATAAATACTTGGTAAAAATGCGAATTGAAATGTGTTCCTCTGAAACTCTCGCATGATAGAAATGAATGCGGAGATAGATTCCCCATTTACCGTTTCGGTTAGGTTAGGTAGAGAGAGCAAGAGTTAGAAGTATTGGGGAAAGTGTTCGAGGTATGGGGTCAACTTAACTGGAAAACTGTGTGGTCCTGCCTGTCCATTTAGAATAAGTTACCCTTTTTTCCCTATCGCCACCCGACTGACTGTTCAAGCAGGGAAATATTTCCATTTGCATTCCACGCTCTCATGCTCCTCAAAGTCATAAGCGGCCCACATTTATTATTACCATTTTAAAACCCCAACAAAGCAAGGTCAAGTGTTGGGCTCGAGTTAGGTCGAAGGGCTGATTGAAAGCATTGAAATGGGTTTATTTTCAGAGGTAGGCCTTTTATCTCTCCTGACGTAACATACTTATTTAAGCATTGTTTCTTGCCTCCGGACTAAATATAAATAAGGATGTACATATATAAGTGCTTGTTTAGGTGAATGTATCTGGGTGAAGATTGCAGCCGCAGGTACAATTAAAATCTCGCATTACATAGCATAAAGTATATCAGCATCAACCACCAGCAATGATGAATGCCTTACTATCCCAATCCTCTTTTTGGAAATTAGTTCCTTCTTCTCTTTCTGTATACCTAACATGTTTTCTTTCAGAAAATGCCTCCTTAAGCCACTCAAGCTTGGTATAAAGCTTCAAAAAATGAACTTAAGCTTCTCCAAACGATATTTAGTGAAGAAGATGTGAAGTTCCCTATTGATGAGTAATATTTGTTCCTCCCTCATTGCCGGGGTGATGATAGACATGACGAACGCAACGCTCATTTTTCACATGTGTGGTTCGTGCAATATGCCAGTAATTGGTAGGCGTTCTCCAGTGCTTAGAATGCGTTTTCAAATTTTCGTGTATCGTTTCTATCCACCTCATTTCTTGCGACCTGATTGAAACATTTATTTCCAGATAGGCGTGTGCAGGTCGTTTATACTCGGTGACAATGACAAAGGGTAGAAATGTAGTTCTTTTTTTTTGTAAACTTGATTCGGTTTTAGCGAGTCAAATAAACCCACAAAACTCGGAGGACTATGCTATAGATTTTTTTTCGATTTATAAAAAACATGTAAAATCTCAGTAGCTACGATAGGCTTCTCACCTTAACCGATATTCACAGCAGTAGAGTGCTGCTCTCAACCCCTCTTCATTCATTCGCAAGTCCAATCCAATAATCCATTTTATTGAATCCGTTCATTCCATTGCGGCATGATCAAACGCACAACTATGCAGTATATCATAATTCCTCTTGGTTTTTATTGTCACAAAAAATAGGGAAAGGAGAAAAAGTTGAAGCGAACAAAAACACACCGCTATCAAGATATCACGAGGACTAATGTGCATGCATCTATCCGTTCACCGACTGTTAGTATCATTTCACCGGAGCGAGCATTGATCGGGAGTTCTACAAAGGACTAATCCAAAGCCCTACAATTTTCAGAGAGCATAACCGAAAACCCCTAAAAACGTTAATTATAAGATATGATTTTCCTATACTCTCAAGCTCATGTATTTCATAGGATGCCGAAAAGCCCTTATTCTTTTCCTGGACTTTTTCCCCGGTTTTATGAAATGTAAAACCCGAAAAAGCGTTGCTGTGTTTACGAAAGAACAAGACTTTTTCCGATTCTTCTTGGAAAGTACGAAGTAAGTATTTATTTATGCATGCAGAGAACTCTGTTTTTTCTCGCAATTTATTCTCCACAATGTATTAAAACGGATCAAAGGAGTGTGTGTCACATATTTTTTCTCCTCCTCTCGAAGATTTCTGATGTACTGAGGAGGCCGCTACGCTAGAGCCATGACAACTTAATAATACTTTTTCTTAATACGTTCGTGTACGGGGCTAAGAAAGAGTTATAGTCTTTTGAAGTGAATAAATAAGTAATGGCGGTGCATTTTTTGTGGTAAAATCGATACAAAGACATTATAATTGAGCCAGTTTTGCGTAAATATGTATAAGGGATTTTTTAGTGAGCAATCGTCGACATAATTACCGTTGTGTTGTTGGTGTGTGGTTTTTCGCTGCTTTCCATCGCAGTAATAGCGTTGTTGATAAGAAAAATATGGGTTGGTGCTTTTTGTCCTCCATTAATTTTCCATCTATGTAACACGTGAGGCAATTCTATAGCCGAAAGAAATTATATGGAAATGCTGTGCAGATACTATGAAATGACTATTATTACGGGGGAAATATTAAGAGCAAAAAAATGAAGTGAGTGAGTGCACTGGGGGAAAAATCTTGGTGCCTAATGCTCTGTATGAAATCGAATAGTTGCTCCCTCGCTCAATACTTATTTTCTCAAGACGAACGATAGAATTCTCTTTTTTTGGTCAAAATCAGAAAATCATCATCGTGCCCATCGCCATCATTACTCAATAATAGAGAGAGAGAGAGATACGTTTATGTACGTTCGCGAAGGGAAATGAGAGGGAAATGTGCCATGGCTGAAAATTGAGGTAACATTATATTTTACCTGGGTGAGCGAGTGAGTGAGTGCCTGCCTGCCTTAGATTTGTGGCGGAGATAATGACAAAGCAGGAAAAGGAGAAGGAACAATTTCGTAATAATATTATTATTAATATTTATCCTGATTTTTTCCTCTCGTCGGCTCTCCTATCACCATCTGCAGCTATACAGCTTGGGTGTCTTACTTTATGTGGATGGTTTCGTTGTGAGGCAATTTCTTGTTTTCGCTCCCCCAACTCCCCACGTTCGCTTATTTTGCTTGGTTATTAATAATAAGTTATTATTATACGATTGAGACCTAAACGCCTCGATCATCATCGTGAACTAACTCCACTCAGCTCGTGATTCATGATTCCATAAGGGAAAAACGTGCTCGGAGGAATTTTAATACTTGATACATGCAAACGTGCTGCTCTTCGAGCTGAAAGACTATGTATGTACTTATTTGTCATTTCGCCACAGAAAAAAATACGAACGGAATGTAAGAACTAGCGAGGTGCATGCGTCAATTTCTGATTTCTTCATCGCTTATTACTGCCAGCATTAACTAATTTCATAAAGTATAGTTAGAAGTAATCCGTAGTCAAGGGAAATGAAACAATATTACTTACTTAGAAGAACGGAAATGTCTATATTCCGTAATCTCAACTCACGTTTAAATTGCGATGCGATGAGTACGTCAATGAGGTTCACCTATGTAGCTAGCTGCTCCTCTTTTGTTTCTGCCAGAGCGATACAAAAAACCGGGGGGCATAATGCCCCACGACAAAGAAAATGTGAAGTGTCAGTGAGCAAGGAAAATGATGAGGAAGATAAAGCGAAAAAAGTTGAGGCAAACACAAAAAAGTTTTTACTTTCGCTTGCTTGCATTGTGTTTCATGAGATGAGGCTAAGTTCCATTTATTTCTCCATCTTTGATTCTCTCATTCATTCCGGGGTAATTGGGAGCTGCCCAAAAGTATCAAATTACTTTTTTCCGACTATTATTATTATCATCATCATTATCGTTGTTATTATTATCAGTGTATTCATTGCCTTGGCCTTCCCTACGCTTATGTAAATGATTTCGGAGTAAAGCAAAGCAAGCTTTAAAAAGTTCAGGCGATTTCTGTTCCTATTATTGCCTGTGTCGGTATGATGGAGGGTTCAACGGGAAATGAAAAGTGTTTGTATGTATTTTACGCTCTTTGTCAAAACACCATTTCACAGATTTGTCTCTTCTTCTTTGTGTTCTCAAGCAACCAAATATTTTCACCATTTTGTGGTCTGTTTGCACATTTCAAATGTAAATAAATGCGATTCAGTCCCTCTTCTTTCTTCTTTGATGCCACCTAGGAGATACTATTTGACGGAATCCTAACAAAATGTTGTCACTGGATTCGATTTTTTTTCTCTTTGAAAGGAACAATGCCCGGCTGAATCTTCTGCGTTTGAAATTGTAAGGAACGTCTATTATATTTAGGCAATTTCTTTTGCTTTCTCAATCTTTCCAAAATATTCCTGCCTGTAAGGATGTGGTCACTTATGAACTTTTGAACTCAGCACTTTTTTCCAATTTAAGGAGGAACATATGAAATTTAGCATCAGAGCTACCACGACAAATTGTTTCTAGCCAGTGTCGCGTGAATTCTCGTCGGCAGTGTTTTGTTCTGAATCATGCAATCACCTATCACGCACTCTTTTCTGGCTGGCTACTCATTGTTGCAGGCAAAAAATTATTTTTCCATGATGCATGCATAAAAATAATAAAATAACCCTCAGCTTCTCAAACAAGAGATTTCCTGTGGAAATTTGTAATTGTGCATTTCTTTCATCACAACATACAAGGCTTTGGGAAACTGAGTAAGTGAGTATCTACTCCCCACCAAAAAAATATAGAATTTCATGTTTTTGCAGATAAAATCCCTTAAAATAATACGGGGCAAGCCCTCCGTGGAATATTTTCCACCTTCCCTTTAACAGTCTCATATCTCGCTCCCAGCCTCCATCCAATTCTTGTACTCCGACGCTTGTGTTCCGATTGGATGGGTGTTGATATTTCCCACATCACACATGAGACAAAACAACATGGATCCCAACCAACTTTTTTTGCTAACCATTCCACCCTACCTGGCCCTCCCTACTTACTTGCCCATGCTTTCGGTTTTTTTTCACACACGGTACACTCATTTCATTTGCTTGCTTGGAACAAAAAAAAACTAAGCTTGGATGGATGGATGTATTATGTGTAATTTGTCCGTGACCCGTACATGATTATTATATTACCCTCTCATTGTACACCCCATGTCTCGAAAAACCACTACGCTGCGTTGCTACCTGAAGGGAGAACTCTAAAAAAAACTGAATGTGAAAGAGTGAGTGACGCATTGAGCCCCAGTTTGAATGAGCAGACTAGTCCCCGTACGAAAGAGTAATATTCCGTCTGCAGAACAGCGGCATTTCTGTCTGATTCTGTAGAAAAGAGAAAAATGTCACCTGGGCTGTTTTATTGGAACCACCTAGCTGCCATATCAGCCCCGCCAGCAGAAGACGAAGAAGGCGGAGGGTTTGTTGGTACTGCTGCTCATATCGTCATTAACAGCATCACAATAGCATTTAAAACCTGAAATAGCCGTATAATGTCCCCTCCACGACTTTTTTAATCCTCTGCATTGCCAAGATTTTCATGAATAAAAAAACTTCCTTCCCCTCTCCACATGTGTGGATGAGGGGAGTTCAATGGAGCACATGTAAGGATGCTGTTGTACTATGTAGTAGTACAATCCCTCTTTTTTCAGTAATCATTCGCCCGGATCACCTATTCAACCCTTGGAGTCGATAATGATACGCCTGAGTCGATAAAGGGTTGAACATTACGTGGGCTATCAAATATTCAAAATAAGTACTGACGTATGTATGTATCCCTTTGTAACTGTCATTGGGAAATGGGTTGTGTGACATACACACGATAGAGAAGATATTTTACTTTTCATCTCGCTGATCCTCGTTTGGTGATGTTGATGACGGTTGTTTTATTGTCCTTTTTCGATTGATCTCTCTCTCGCTCCTCGGCAGTGAGCAGTTTTTTTCTGAAGGGAAAAAATCTGACGTGCTTGGATCTGTTGATGAATGTATTCTGCATTATTGATTTTCATCGTGGGTAGATATTTAGATGTCAACATGATCATCTTGGATTTGTAGTGATATTAATGCTCACCACTTGAAAAATACGGCGCTGCGTCATTTCACTATTTTCATGAGTTTTTTTGTCCTTATCGCCAGATTAGGTATCTTACCCCTTTTGCTACCAAGAATGGCGTGATGAAGCGAGATCACAGATCCTAGTCCAAGTTTTACTGAAGGGAAGCAAGGACCTATGAAAAAATCCTGGTGATGAATCTATTGCACATGTGCCTTGCAGAGTGATCCCTAAATTGAAAAAATATCGATTCTCTCGTACACTTAATTATAAATAATACATATAATAACTTCGAAGGCTTCTTCAATTTTTTTTCAGTTTCCTTATGAGGTTATTTGCCTCAAATGCGGAATGCTTATTTTCTTTAGGGGAAAAAATTGAGCAAACCGATAAATTATTTTGAGGTATAATTGTTACCTGATATTGAGCTACTATTCTTCCCCTGAAGAAACTCATTTCTCTCAAACATTCACCATTTTATCTTCCAAAGCCGCGAGAGGAATTCATCCAAAGTAAATAAGCGTATTATCGGTATAGATTTTTTTATGCTCCAGAGGGGAATAAATTCTTGAATCATCTTGGAATGAATAAATGACCTCTTTTATCAGCGTTGTTTATCACATGCAAACTACTTACACAAACCTACACGTCGTTCGGAGCGATAGTCATGATGATCATGATGAGAGTTACATGATAAGGAGAATTTTATGGATTCTTTTTACATATGCAGTCATCTACGCATCGCGCTACTTTATCTCCAAAAGATCATTACTGAAGAAATTGAAACATCTCTCTTTCCTCCGTTCCAGGGGCAAAAAGACCGTCGGTCCGCTCTCGACCAGTCTAGTCCGTCCACTTACTCGCAGTCAGTTCACGGTTGTTGTCGTCGTCAACCGAGAGAAAAAGAGATGCGGTTTGGTGCGCATAAAAATTAAACCCAAAAAGGGCCGATCGCATCGCATAAGTATTACGATGCAAAAACGAAACTGGCCAGGCAGACCAGAGCGGAGAAGTGAGGAGGGGAAATCTTTTTGGCTTCAAGAGTATCTCATTACCCTTCCGTCCTTTAACATAGATTACTCCACTTCACCAACTTCTCATTATCAAATTTTGTGAAAGAAAATCATCATCATCATCATCACAGCAATAGTCGTCGTTGTCGTCGTCATTTTTCCCTGAAAAAATATCATCATCATCATTTTCAAGTGAGGCTGTTGCTGCCTTTACTGCTTCTACCTTTACAAGCAAGATATTCCAATATAATCAAAGTAACATAAAAACAAAGACTTTCTCTGATTGCACGAAAGTCAAGCGATTTAGAGTTCAAGGAATCGGCTTTTCCTTCTGTTTGCTCTTCTACTCAAATTGTTAAAGCAAACAAGCTGCTACGGCCTAATATCATAATAAAGTAATGGTTATCGTGCCTCCATCCTTTGTCGCCGTCGTCTTTGCATCTTCTTTCCATCTCATTTCACGCCCGCATACAGGAGGAAAATGAGCCTCGAAACCAGTGGCATTTTCAAAAAATCATCATCGTCATAATCGTTCTCAGCAGCGGCAGCGGGAGGAACAACGCCGTGATTATCATCCTGAGGAGATGGGAAGCGCAATAGTATTCGTTACAAAGAAGGAAAAATAATATGCTTATTACGTACAAACGATGATAGAGATATTACCGTGTGACGAGATTTAAAAAAAAGCGGACGGGAGCAGAGAAAGAGAGACAGAATATGCTTGAGAAATATTTATCTCGAAGGCGAGCGAGCAGTAGTAGTGCACTGGTAGCATTTTCGAAATGACAAATATTAATGGGACTTTCATTTACGACGCTGAGGCATAATTTTTCACACAGTATCACGTTTCACAATCTAAATTTCTCAATCAAGAGAATGCACGCATCATCTCCACATCTTCTTCTTCACAAGATAGAAATGAAATGCTTGATCGAGTCGAAAGAAAGAAAAAAAAATTATATTAAAATATGAGGGCCCATGAGCAAAAGCGTAATTGTTAGCATAAAACGATTGAGAGCAAGCTTGCTGAGTTGAATGGGTACATTTTTTTCCAAGGGCAGAATGATAAATATACGTACATGCTCGGAAAGCATGCTTAGTTAGGGAAAGACAAACAAGTTTCAAATTGTAGTGAACGAACAACCATGAACAAAAGTAAGTAGTAGTGGTGGTGGTGGGGAAGGAGAAGAAGGGCTTGCTAACTCAATTGTTTTTTGTTGACTACCGCAATGACTGATTGGGGATGTGGATGGATGGATGGATGCTGCTTCTCCTCCCGCAGTAGTAGTAGTAGTCCCAGTACAAATAGAGCTGTTAATAAGTTAGATCGCCGTGCTATGGTATCACCATCGTCATCAACAACAACAACATGATCGTGCACCAAAGGGAAAAGACAGAGAGATAAAAAAGAAAATAAACTGCACTCAGATCCGTTGATCAGAGCGAGGAGCATCTTCTACCCTAACCAATTTTTAACGAGAAAGAAGTGTCCCTGTCATCTTCCTCGTTGTGTCTTCATTGTCTTTACGAGTGCCGACACAATAAGGGCACAGTTGTAAGTAGGCATTAACGAACCGTGGTCTGTGGGGAAAGAAATGAAGAAACTACAATTTTTTAAACCATCCATTCTCTGGGGGAAGTTGAAACAACCATGCTTGTATGTATGTACTTACTTATTTACATCAGAAAGCTTTTTGATTCAACTCAATTTCCTCTTTGATTCCTAGTTTCACGTTTGTGCTTTCCGAAAAATCAGGAATAATTTTCCAAAAGTGGGAAATTTCGCAGCACATTTCGGTGCAGGTTCTAAATTTAAAGGTTTGTTAGAGATTCAATATGTTTTTGGTAAAAAAAAATCGCCTAATATGCTGCTGCTTGCTCCCCACGTAAATAATGATGACCCGACTGAGTTAGTGCTTTAATCAGAGAATCTATATCCCACAGAGCTCCTTGTGTCCGTTCATCTTCAGAATTGTAATGATTTCATCAGCAAGATTCATCAACGGAACTGAAGAAATCAGTCAACACAATTGTTTTGATGCGTTGTCGTGTCCGCTAGCTCCTACCAATCGATTTGATTTCTGAGAGCGATAGAGTCTGATTGCAGGAGCGAAATGGAGAAACATTGATGACGATAAAGGTAGCCATCATGGTATTGTCTCTCGAACGTGGAGTGATGGCAATGGGACTGTCATTTAAGCAAAATAAATATCGACCTTCACGTAGGTAGTAGGAGCACTTATGTAGAAAAATTATTTACGGACATGAGGTGGCTTCGTTAGCTTCTTCCTTCATGAACAATCATGTGCCATTAGACACCGTACTGAAGGCATTGTGTTCGATTCCAACATCCTACCACCATCAACATCCAATAAAAAAAACTTTGGTGATAAGTCAAACAGGAGTGTGCTGGCAAGTCAAAAAGATCATACGTGTAAAAAAACTTACGACTGGATGACTCCCGACTTTCCGTCCGTATGTCAATCTGTCACTAAGAATTTTATGGTTGAACAGATATCTCCAATAAAAAAAATCTCCTTAGTCGATAGGTCATCGGATTTCGTTGATGGCTGGTTATATTTATCATTGAAGATAAAAAATACAACCCAGCAGTTGACTTCAAAATATTAAATAATGAAAGAAAAAACACTGACTTTTAATTCGCTTCTAGGAATCGAATTATTTGAATAAGCACTTGGTAAACACTTTTCGAACACCATTTAAGGATTTATTGCGGTGCCCGCTGAACTTTATTGTGAATGTGGGGTTGCTATGCTTGAATCAGTTTTTACAACATCAAAATACTTTCTCATTTGATTACGATCCGTAATTAGGGAATCTGCAGATAAGTATGTGATCAGTCGTTTTATTGAGACAAATTCCTCTTGTGCTGACTGAGGTGGTTACTTACTTCTGGAAGGAAAACCCTGATGCAAGTCTCCCAAACACACATTTTCTTTCCTAGAATGCATTTCAACAAATAAAGTTATTTCAGCTCATTGTTACCTTGTCATCAATTTCCTTATCTCTAAACAGAACCATCATCACCCCACACGATACTGGGAAAAGGGCCACATTTAGAGATAAGAGCTCAATAATTGACATACATTCCCTGAGCAAACGAGATCCCAAAAACACAAAAATTTTCTGCATGTTGAACTAATGATCAGGGTTACTTCCGAAGATTATCTTGAAGATGTGGGGTGGAGATGAGCAAAGTAAGTTTAAGTAGATAGGCAGACGGTCAAAAAGTTTTTTGTGGGATCCTGCAGGGTAATTTATACCCTTTCATCAGTTGAGATTTAATAGGTTTGGAAAAGTTTTACAACCCATTTGAACCGCTGCATCTCGGTTCAGTCGGGGTAGACCAAGTCTCACTCTTATTTTCTTGTGACTTGTAAAACGTGTACGTTTTCTCGACGCAGAGAAGGGTGGATGGAATGGAATGGTACATGATTTCCTCAAAAAAACGGTATGTCAGCAAGAGAGTCTCGAAATGTGGAATGAAGCAAATAAATAAAAAAGAAGAAGCATCCATCCGATTCCCGACTTGTGCCTCATCCTCTCGTCTTGTTTTCTCGCACACACAAAAACCAAAGAACTACATGATCGTCAACAAGTAATACACATTTCCTACCAAATACAAATTTCATATTTGTCTTTAAAAGTCGTTGTTTTACTTAAAACACATGTCGCACCCATGTTTCCGTAACTTTTTATGATCATCCCCCCAGTAATTTTATTACCCACAGGGAAAGAGATCCTCAAATTCAAACTGTCACCAAGGTTCAGGACCACTATAAATATCATCCCAGGATACTCAAGTAAGGAAATGAGGATGATGGTCCAAAGCTTCATCCAATGATGATTATTATTGTCTGACAAAAGCCAAAATAAATAAACATTACTTACACAAATACATTCTACGTTTTTGTGGGTTTTCTCCTCAAAAGTTTTCTTTTTCTTGTGAGGTTTATCTACTATTTACCTTTATCCTGTTCATTGAGTTATGGACGCAACATAAACCACATAAAAGAATCTGTTGGACATCTCATCCCATCTCATCACTTCACATATTTCTCTCGAGAGCTCGTAGAAAATTAAAAACGTGGATCCGAGGAAGTGAATAGATAAGTATAAGTGGAAGCAGAAGCAAGGATTCCTCACAAATAATTAAATGTCGTTGAGGGAGGTCATCGATTTCGTCGCAGGGAAATCAATAACTCATTCAACTCAAACAAGCTCTCACAAATTCCTTCAAAATTGCTACAGCTTCTGCTCACGACAAATGTTTGTCTCCTAATTTATAAAAAAAGTATTACTACTGCTGCTACATGTTTCCTCGTTTTCCAATGATGTCTTTCTCAATTTTCTCCTCGACTCTGATAATAAATGTTTATATATTTATCTTGAATGTAGAACATAAAAAAATCTAAAATAAAGTTCGGGTCTCTCTGTACTTTATATTTTACCACATGTGGATGCCTCCATCATTAATACAGTTAACGAGTCCCCGACCATCAATAACCTTTTTTTGTTTATCCTGTATGTTTTTGACCCTGATCATGGGATATGATAAATAGCTCTTGGTGGTAAGGTAACAAAAACTGTAGGTAAAACCGAATCTTTTTTTAGAAAGTTGAATGCTAGTCGTCATATGTACATCAAATTCTATTTTTGAAGATAATATATCAAGGTAATTTAGCATCAGAGATACTTACCTATCCAAAAATAAAGACATTTACGTCCACCGATTTCCTGAGTGCTTAAATCACCCCACGTATCAGAAAATTTTCCCTCATGTGGGCCCCCACATTTTCATGATGATGATCCATGCTACATTCAGATAGATACGTATTCACGTTCTATCTTTAATCTTTGATTATCCGCTTTTCACGTAGAGCTCCTAAGTTTTTCAGCAATTTTCAAGCTTGATGTTCAATCTGAGAAAAAAAATTTAAACTAGTTTGCGCTCCAACTCTTTTCGAGTCTCAATTTCTCGACGATGTGGGTAGTAAGCAATACGTTAATAATAAATTACGCGCTTGTACCAAACTGTTTCGTAGCTTTTCCCTCAACATTCCCTATACTACTTTTGAGGATTCCGGATTCTCAAAAAATATTGGTAAATTAGGAAAGACGCTCTCATTGGCTGATAAAAATGTAGACATTTTTTCATGGTGGCTCTCATCCGTCTTTTTTGGTACATCCGGATGAAACTTTTTTTTAATCCATTGGGCATCTCGATTACATCTATCTATCCATCTAATTCCATCAATATTTTATCAGAGGGAATGCGTGATCGTCATTTCTTGATGGAAAATACGTACTTAACCAGGGGAAAAATCCACTTAATAGGCAATTTATTTATAAAGTCTTGAAACCAGTCCTCATTATTCAAACCGTTCCGCTGATATCCTGCTACCGTATGCACAAAGTCGAACTCAACAATCAACTTTTCCCCAAAAGTATTTGAGTGGCTGATTTATGTGATGCCAAGATGGAAGTTGATTCGTGGTGAGAGTAATCTCCACTTTTGTAAGCACTCTGAAGCGATTTTTTTTACTTAGAAAAAACGTTCTCTGGATTGGATTCGACGGGATCAGATCGTTGTTGGTGGTGGTGGTTCAATTATTAATGAAGGATCCCATAAATAAAAATTCCGGATAATTATGTTTAACCGCTACGTGGCAACGCAAAAATATTCTGACCCTTGCTTGCACTGTCCCAGAAAACGTTCTTGATGAGATGATAGATCTGTGGCGAGATAAAAATTTGTGAGGTGATGCTGTCAAACCTTAATCATCTCGTGAGTCCATACGGGTCTATCCCCAGAGACCTAAGGTAGTATGATATAATGCTGGTCATACACGAGCAATACTTGTAAATGCATTGCATAATTCTTAAGTGCTTCGTCCCTTTTCTAAGGAAATGATGGGGTGGTTAAGTATTTTTAGTCCACTCGACATCGGGATCCTTCTTCTTTTGCTTGGGATAATCAACAAATCTCGACTTAACCTTAGAGCCCGGATTAACACGATACTTTTGATAAAAGTACCATCAGACTAAATACATTTCACTGCCGAGGAGCAACCAACCCCAACGAAAGATACTCATTGCTATGTAATGTATACTTACCCATTACCCACCTAATAAAAATTGTATCCCGTGTGACGAAGAAAGGTGAAGAAGGAAGAAAACATCCCCCGTTGTGGATCCGGATGGTGGCATAATCCCTTTTTCACTAATGTGGTCCTCAATTCGGCCCTTTTTAACGTCATGATGAGTATTCACGCCGAACCTCACCGCATTTTCGCTTGTCTACATCCATTAGATCGCGTCAAGTCCTAACCTCATATGATTTGATTGTGAGTGATGTGAAACGGGGTTTGGCAGAATTGGTTCGTAAGAGAAGCCAACCTCCTCTCAGAACTTTACCTGTCCCCATTTGAATGAAAACAACTTGTAGGTAGCATTTATACCTTATATCTACGATCATCCCGGCATCATTTTTAATTAGAACTTTGTTTTGCGGCATTATTGTTTCAGAAGTATGTATGCATAGCATTTACTTAATGTTAGTGTTTAATCCATACATCTGTCGAGATATTAATTAATTGCAAGGGCTTACATTTTTTCTCTCATTAGTGTCTTCATAAAAATATTATTCTTTTTGAGAATTTGATGAAAGCTAAATTCATTTCATCACTATTTTCTTCCCTGAAATTTTATCTTGCTTGACTTGTGCGGCGTCTACAAAAAACGCTCGGAGATTCAGAAGTCAAACGTAACACATGTCGTAGAAAAGGAGGAATGGAGTTGATGCAGAGGAAAATTTTATTTTTTCTCGAGAAAAAGTGGGAGAAGGGCAAGATTTTCTCCTCCGTCTTGCACTTTGCTCATTCGGATGGATAATGAAAGCGGACAGGAGGAACGGCAAAAACACGCAACCTACGGAAGAAGGTTGATTCGTGGTTGGTGGATAGATCGAGGAGTACAAAATAGTTTTTTGTTACACTAGAGCCGAGCCGACCGACCTACCGACAATTTTTCCCCCTTTTGGGTGGAATTAAGGTAAGGAAAAAAAGATGCCATGCTAGAATAACGATGATAATGATGATACGATAGGAAGACGACCACGATGCGATGTGAGCATGGCCAACCATTGTTAATTGGCTTACATGTCAACAAGACAAAAAGATGTTCTTTATCAACTAACAACCCGAATAACATGCAATAAAACAGATGACACGCTAATGATACATTGAAAACAATAAGACTACCCATCCTCACTTATCATTTTTGATCCGCCTTTTCCTCTCCTCTCCAGACGTTTATATTTCACGTTTAGAATATCACCGGCATTAAAAAAGGTTGGTGACATCATCATCATCCTCATATCCATATCACGTCGGCATAGCAGTTCCCTCGCTTAATGATAGCGTAGTTAGTTAAACGGTAGCAGTCCCTCAGTAAAAAAGGACGGATGATACAATTTGATAGGGGATAAATAATACGGCTTTATTTATTAAAAGAAGGCAAGGATCATGGTCCAATTCTGAGGGTTGCATGATGACATAAAAAGAGCGGTAGCCGAAGAGACTAACAAACAATACTTACTTATTTAGGCGAATTTGAGATAAATTATGACATTATAAATAAAGAAATAGATAACCCGATCAACAAAATATTAAGCATGGGAAGAGCTGCAAATACACACCGACACTTTTTTCACAATGGATTAGCACTTGCAGTCAAATTTTCCACAGAATGGGCCATTTTCTAGCCTACCCGTTGTGAGTGTCATGATATGCTGTCCCATCCCATCCCATCCCTTTTTTGATTGCATGCGCGTCGGCAAAATTTGATGAGACTCTTTAAGAAAAAAAACTGAGTAACTCGCCGACGACGAAGAAGACGACCGCTGGTACAGGGATGTCTTGGCTCATTTGGAGGAATAAAAATCAAGCTAGTCAACCAACCAACCTCCTCCATAAGCTAAGGGAAATGAGAATTTTTTTCTCCTCACAAGAAGAAACCAACTTCTCCACTCGACTCTCCACTGCTTCTTGCCTGTTGTGATAAACAAATCGATGTTACCTGTTTGAAATTTTAAAGGTTTTTTGAGCCCCTGAAAAACGACAGCGCCCCTTTATTATTAGGCGTGCTTATATACAAAATTCATTTTTCAAAAGTTGCAGGAGGAAGATTATAAAGTCGTATATTATTTCGATAAAAACATCATATTTCTGTTTCACGCCGAGCCGAAAAGACTGCCGATCCTGTATCGAATGAGAAGGTCACTCGGGTATTACAGCTGTATTTACAGGGATTCACAGTAGTTGTTGAGCCGTGGCGAAAGTAAAATCTGTTGCCGCCGCGCTGCAATCCGGGTTGCTCCTTTAAAAATCAAGCCAGATTAAACGTGCATTCATTGTGTGGCGAAATGATTTGAGAGGTACAAAATGTGCTTCGTTTCAGACTGCTGAAATTGGTCGGGTTTTTATTAGTTCCTTCACTTATACTAAGTACTTTTATATGAGCGGTGATTAAGATTACGATTAAACCATGATTAGTTCCTTTTATTACCACTTTAGTAAAGGAAGGGAATTAGCTTTGTAGCCTTTTCAAATAAAAAAGCATCATATTATCCGCTGCAATTATGCAATAAAAGCAACTGAGATGTGTAAAAATGGGGGGAAATATGTAGAATTGAAATGCTCGAAATAAGTACTTATTTATTTGCGGCTTCGGTAGTATGATATTGGATAGAGGAAAAAAATAATTTGAAAAAAATTCTCCATCTGTTGCTTATTCCGGCATACATGCATGCATATTTCAGGTAATTACTTAATTGCCAGATTGAGGGAAAAATTAATTCATTAAATAACATGAAAGTGCCATGCAATCAGAAGCTCTTTCTACACCTGTGAATGTTTCCCACTGTCGGATAAATGAAATCATACTGTTTGCAATCAAACTTGCGAACTTAATGTACCTCTTTGTGCCGTGCCATCATAAATTGACGATGGCCCCCCAAATACATTTCGGCAACATTCTTATACGCAGAAATTAATATTGAGTTGGAATGAGAGAACAAGCTGATGGATTTCGCAAACCGCCTAAATGCTGTAATGTATATTTTGACGTTAGTTTCCAGAAAAATTATATTCTTTGCACACAAGGAGGTCTCATTCGCAGCACCAGTCAATTAAATGAAATTAACACATCTGACGTAGATATTGCTAACGACGTGTTTCCTCCTTCACATTCCGCCTGCCAGAAGTGAATGATCATTATGGTGTGAATTATGCATGAACATGTCCCGAAAATCGTGAGATTAGAATAATAGGCTGAAATAATAATGAGCATTGTCACCATTACTTCATTAAACTGGTTTAATTAATTCATCTGGAAGTCAAAAGACGCAACATTTACTCACATTTAGCTGAGAAAGTCAAGGGGGAACATTACTGCCACTGCTGTTTTGGCCTGAATCATCATCGCCCTACCTAAAAAATCGATCTACGCGCTTTAACCAAACAATGCAAAGCTTGTCAAGATATGTTATCATATCATCATCCTAAACTGTGTTTTGACTGACTTGCTGACACTTTTGACATTTGAGGCTTGATTGTCTTCGCATTGACTTCTAGATTGCACCGTCCCTATTGTTCCCGACTTTTTCCTGACTCGCCTTCACTTGTGGATCTCCCACACCGCCACCGTCATCATAATCATATTTTTACTCCTCTCTCACGTTAAATGAGTGACTAACTAAAATATCAACTTTAAATTGCACTACGCTAACGCAGTTGAAGATACTGTATGGCACTGGGCAGGAAACTGTAGCAAAGTGCCTTTTTGGGGCAACGTGAAACACTATCAAATGGTCTTTCAAGATGAAAAGGGTAAAGAGGAAGCTTCTTTTTTTCCTTTGCATTTGGTCATATTTGTAAGTAGAAAACGAAACGGGTTGGGCGTCTGGTACCAGAAAATCATGAATTCTTAGGTAACTCGAGTTAAAAAGTAACTAAGTAGATAAGGATTTTATGTTCGAGCCGAATAGAAACAGGATCTCCCACACCGCCACCGTCATCATAATCATATTTTTACTCCTCTCTCACGTTAAATGAGTGACTAACTAAAATATCCACTTTGAATTGCACTACGTTAACGTAACGTTGAAGATCCTGTATGGCACTGGGC
This sequence comes from Tyrannoseira gladiata, assembly GCA_027744355.1. Taxonomy (NCBI): domain Eukaryota; kingdom Metazoa; phylum Arthropoda; class Collembola; order Entomobryomorpha; family Entomobryidae; genus Tyrannoseira; species Tyrannoseira gladiata. The sequence goes on from JAHZNH010000654.1 coordinate 17,091, forward strand.
AGGAAACTGTAGCAAAGTGCCTTTTTGGGGCACTGTGAAACACTATCAAATGGTCTTGATGAAAAGGGTAAAGAGGAAGCTTCTTTTTTTCCTTTGCGTTTGGTCATATTTGTAAGTAGAAAACGAAACGGGTTGGGCGTCTGGTACCAGAAAATCATGAATTCTTAGGTAACTCCAGTTAAAAAGTAGATAAGGATTTTATGTTCGAGCCGAATAGAAACGTCTAGAATATAAATTGCTTTCTAAGCGTACACCCTCGATCTATCTTTCAGAAGAAAAGATTCCATTCCAGACCTCCATGATTACTCTGAAAAATATGAGTGTAATAATTGATTACAGGTTATAAGGAAATAATAGTTTACAAAACAGTCATTCAAAGGCTCGTTATCACTTATTCAACTACCAACAACGAAGAATAAGTGGGCACCATCCAGGATGGGATGGGGTAGGTTTGTTTATTTTTCCTTGAAGGCTCACACTTAACTTACCTCATTTTTTTCCTCTCCTTCTCCACTGGTGGTTTCACGTTGGCTCGAAAATTATCCGAAGCAGTGTAACTTAGCATGTGTGTGTGCCTATAAAATACAAACAATGTAATTACAAAAAAGTGAGCATCGAAAAATGAGTCTGCTCTGAAGACGATCTTGAAGTAATGGAAAAGCTATCTTTTTTGTATGGGATGGAATGAGGTAACAATTTTTTCTTCATCTCTTCCAAAATTATTCATGAGGTTGAGATGGGAGGCTTCGCTATGCTGAAACTGGGGAGGAATATTAAAGTTCATGATGCCTTCTCTCAACAATAATAATAAAAATGCATATATATATATATTTTATATGTATGTATGATGATCTCAAAGCCATCAAATCAGAAATGTAAATAAAACGGAGTTATAAGCAGTAATTACGCGAAATAATTGGTGATAAGTATTATAAAAACAAGACTGTTCATCTCACACTGAAACGAGCGTTTTCATTCGGGGTGAAGGGATAGTAGTAGCAGTGATGGAGGTAGCGTGAAGTAGCCCAAGCTGTCAAGTTATCATTCATGAGATTACACTGCATATTTATCTGCTCGTTTCTAGCTTGATGTAATAATTACAAGTTCAAGAGAAATGAAGAAAAAAAAGACTGATTGCTTCGGAGGAGAAGTTAATATTCTGCCTACCTACCCACCCAAGCAAGCCATCTTGTCTCGCTTGTCTATCAAAGTGCAATATTTATGGTGAAACTTAACGTGTGGCTTTGACTTTGGCAGTGGAGGAGCAAAATGTGCAATTTTAAAAATCGAGGCATGATCGACCACGTCTACTTGGTATGCATGAATTGGTGTTATATCACAGCTAGAGGGAAAGTATTGCAAAATCTGTGAAAATCCATTCGTGTAGACAATACCAATTGCTTTATTATGAGATCGAAGGTGATGTGGGTACGCAGTTTGCATTGCCCTTTCCTTGTTCTTACACGAGTATTTTCTCCGTGCCGTTTCTCAAGTTAAATATCTTTCTCTGATTTAGATATAGGATGATAGTTTTTAGCTCTTGAAATGATAAACAGAAACGATTACTTGAGCCAGACAGATTAATGGAAATAAATTCTGATTTGAACAATTAGCCGGCAGATGAAGAAATAAATCATGTTTTGTATTAAAACACTGCACCCTTTCCCTCATTTGTATTCTGCACTGGGATATTCACGGGAATCAAAATATGCGAGAGCCAAATCAAGAGCAAACTAGGAGCCAGTTTTGTACCAGACGTTAATCATAATGCAGAACTATGGCTGAATGAGACATGATTACACTTTGCAAATCAAAAATGGCCAAATGACGAATTTTTCAACTTGCGCAGTCATGATCACTTATTTTGGGGTTCCTGGTGCTGGTGCCGTTTGACAATTTAGCGATTTTTTGGGTTCAAGTATTTAATTTTCGTGCGACAATATTTGATTACGTCACCAAGAGAAGGATGATTTCTCTGGTTATTGGGGAGGCCAAGGAACGCGTTTTTGTTGTAGTTCAACTTGAATGATGAAAATTATCCATAGCCAAGGAGAGCATTTTCCCCTTGGCCAGAAACGTATTACAGAGTATTTTTTCATTCAACTTAAATGTTTCAATCCCCAAATTATCAGAAACTAATTTTGTCAAACAATTTCAACGGGGAAAGAATTTCATTTGATGGACAGGAAACCCTCATTTTATTTCGTGCAGCAAATTGCATCACAACGAAGAAATGGCACAAAGACCTATTCAATCCTTTTCTTTCTGTGTAAAGGCTAAGTTAATGAAAAATAGGTTTCAGATAGTGAATAAATAAGTAAATGCATTTTATGCTCCCCTTTTACGACCCTGGAACCAAGATTTGATTGAATCTTGCCCGAGGAAATTCTTCTGGGAGAATTTACCCACGCTCATTTTTAATTCAGTGTGCATGACATCGGAGGGTAATAGAGGTTGCATGGATTGTCCATAATGTCCCCAGCGATGGCAGTAGTAACAATCATAATAATGAGAGGAAATTGTAATGTAATACATGCTCTCCAATCGAGACATTGAGTAAAACCTACTTGGGTTTCACTTACTTATTTTTTTGATTTCTCCTCCATCTATCTCTATTCATCCACTCGACATTACCATCGCACCGTAATCAGTATTCCTCCACAGACTGACTGACCGGCCGACCAGACCAACAATAAAAAAGTAACTTTTGACCGCGAGCAAAAAGCGTGCATGAGTTCATAAATCATGATTGCTACTAATGCTTTCACGTTGTACAATATAATGGGGTGACTCCAGTCCTGTGGAAAATGACAGGAGTAACGAAACCGAATTTTCTCTCGTCGAGATCTGGCCAAGTGAGTAGAGAGTCGCTATTATAAAAAATAATTTGATTGAATAAAGTAATATGTCACAGGGACACGGCGAAGGAAAGGAGTTGTTGCATGCGTTACAATAGAACGCTACATGCATGAATTGTACGGACATATTTACCATCATAACAAAATAGTAAAACGTACCGTGGAGGGGATTTCATGCTGTTCCTCTCATCTGTCCAATGACATGGATATCACGAAACAGAAAATAAGCTACGCAGAGTCTAAAAATAATTTCTTAAAACGTAGCCACGACCGCGACGATAATATGTATCCCGCATTTCCCAAGGAACAAGAAAAGCGATTCCGTGCGGGGTGAGTGGAGAAGCTAACCCACGCTCACTCACTACTTATTTCCTCACCAGCTTGACAGGATAATTTTGCTTTCTTCCTGAATGAAGTTGGAAGGTAAAACATGATATTTCATGCTGTCCGTGTGAAACAACACAAGAACGAGTTACGAAACGACCGCATTGGGCTCCGTCTGATACTTATTTCCTCACTAGCTTGACAGGATAATTTTGCTTTCTTCCTGAATGAAGTTGGAAGGTAAAACATGATATTTCATGCTGTCCGTGTGAAACAACACAAGAACGAGTAACGAAACGACCGCATTGGGCTCCGTCTGGCTCCGCAAGGTTTTCTGTATGTGGCTAAATAGCCAAAGACAAAAATTTCCCTTAGATGTACCAACAATGGCGACATTAAATGCTGAAATGATTGATTTCCTGAACTCTTGGGCAATTGGATTTCGAACACGGATGCTTAAGTACTAACCCGGTCAGTAAAAAGGCAAGGAATTGGGTGCATGGTTTCTACGCGGCGTATTGGGCTAATTTTGCTTTTGAGTCCGCAAACATGAAACCACAAAATACTAGTGTACTTCCAACTTTCACTGCTGAAAATTAATGGAAATAAATGTACTTTGCACCGTAAGAAGAATTGAAATGGCATCTGAATTTATGATAAAAATTTCCTTAGCTGCGTACTTATTTCGCTACTTTAATTAAACTGAAGGATATAAAAATGGTAGGACATGAATTAATGTTCAATGCATAGCCTTAAATGCAACTTGATGCCTACTTGTGATTACCTCTTGAGCATGTCAATGGTTGACGTGATTGATTTCAAATTTGTAATTGACTTTGATGACTACATCATCAGATACAATAATTTCGTCACGGTTGTATTGATAGCCATTCAAATTTATTTTATTCGTTCTTTTCCAATTACAAAAGCAGATCTATCGATTCTCAAGAGAGGCATCTTAATTTTAAAGTAGATATTACTCTTTGCTGCGGTGGCTTAACCGCAATCGACGTGATTTTCATATCGAGAAATTCATTTCGTTTATATCATTCCCAGCAACAAATCAAAAAAGGAATTAGCCCAGCAGTAGTTTTCACGGAACTTTAAAACGCAGCTGTAAATCAAACACTGGTAAATAAGATGGGCACGTTTAATTCGTGGCTATTTCTATCCAATATAAATTTCAAATTGTAGTGAATAAGTAAATGTATCCATTTATGAATGTACTCATTATGCTATTGGGGAAAAAGTGATAGATGCTCTTTTCTGTTCGCATGAACAGTTTAATCCTAGAAAAAACTAAAACTTTACAGCATTTAGCAATAGAATACAGCGGGTGTGTGCTGGCTATAACAACAAAACGAACGAATGAAGAAGCATGACAGTCGAAGTCATGCACATGAAAAATACCTTGCGCCGTGCCACTACAGCCGAAGTAAAATTAAAAAGACTAATGGTAATCGTGCCTTTTCAATACTTTATTTATTTTTAAATCCATGTAATTATTTGCTCGGTATTTGTATCCGCAACACCTAATGACGAAGAGGGAGAGAGAGATTCTCGAAAACGATGATGATATCATGGGGGATACAATACGCTCTTCATATTTTATCGGCATTCATTTTTTTTAGTAATAATGATGTATCAACTCACAAGATCATCTTACCGACGACGAGCAAGCGTGATTGCTAACCGCGAAAAACGTGAGGCAGTAAAAAATGGCATCATCGTGAAATAAATAAAATATAGTTTTAATAACTTTGTTTCGCTGTCTCTGAGCCTCCTCCTAACCACTCTATTAGGGGGAAAAATTGTACACCCTAGTCGAATATGAAGAGGATCGAAGGAGCTGTTGAAGCGTGCATATGGCACGGTGCAGTTAGGTAGCAATTACAGTATCGCATTCAGTTCTTTAGATTTTTGAAAGGAGAAAAAATCGAAAAAATAAACATTATATTTTGTACGAGCATTAGAGTGATGAGATGTGGGGAGTTCCTTTTGGAAATAAATTTTATTGATTTCTTTTCAAAAAATAACTTCATTTCACCGGCGCATATAGCTTCAGCATGATATTATCTTCGTAATAGGTTTTGACAATTACGCTGTTATTTAAACAGTAGTGGGATGGTTTTTATCGTGGGGAAAAGCGTACCAAATGGAAGAGGAAAAAAGTAGCATATGTTCAACAGCATGCTTGACATGTCTTGTTAACAGAAATTTCATCCCTACTTATTAAGAAAAACCCGTCCCCTTTGACTCTAGTGCGATCTTGAGGACGCCTCCTTCTATCTGTACCGAGTTAGAAATCCCACTCGAAGATATTGATAGATACCGTGATAGTCTTTGAAAACTACTTTATCCTAACATTTATCACAGATTCTATGACTATAGTTTTCCTGACAGGGCAAAACTACTTTTTCATGAAAGAGGAAGAACGCCTTACGACCATGAATGAAGGCGATGCATGGTCTGGTTGCATGCCGTTGGAAAAGGACCACCATCGTTTTTTACCTTAATCACCATCCCTCTGAATTAGCTGCCCAAATAAGGCTCTCTCTCTCTCTCCAGATCTGGGTGTCCAAAAGCGCTTACGATTTTCCTCTTCCGAAAATCGGTTCTGGTAAAGGGAGATGCGTGTCTATTAGCGACGAGGTAGGTGGCTGCAATTCTCTAGAGTTGATAAGTACTTACTTACTTGAGCTTCCGTGGCCACCAAAATATAGTAAAGTTTTAGGAGGCCCCACAAAATTAAATTTGTGTCGAAAATGCAGGAATATCTTGTCTCAGTCTCTCTCAAGTTAATTAAGTTGGCTACTTAGAAGATTTTCTCCTAGATTACTAAATTGTCATCAAGAACTTCCTGCTTTTGTAGGGTAATCATGAGTAAGAAAGAAGTACAGAAATATTTATTTACCTCGCATATTTATCTGATTTCATTGAGAAATGCGTGTTGACAATAAATGGAATACAAACGTTTAGAAGTTAAATGATCGAAGTATTGTTCTAAAATGTTAAATCCAACTACCTCAGAGTATTAACTCTGGTTATTAATATGTAGCAATTTTATCGTGACTTTCCAACTTAATACATGATGCTAAATTGGAAATGTGTAATAGCAAGCAAGCAGGAATATGAACCATTAGCTATGTAAATACGTGTCTAGCCGGCCACCTGGTTTGTGTTGGACTCCACTACCACCTTATTACAAGTCGTCACATCATCATCGTCATCGATACTTGTGCATAGGAGCAAAAAAAAATCCTGTATTTTGTGTGCTACAAAGGATTGAAGTTTTTTTTCTCTCTCCTGTAAAAAGTAAATGCTGTACACGGCGACGAACGACGATGATGGTGTGGCGTGGCTCTAACAAAGCTCAGCGAAACATTCATTTCAGCTTTCGTGAGTACACCCAATCCGAGCCAAGAGATCTTTCGATAATTCACGCCTTAGCTGATTGCATATGTAATGTTCTACTGCTCGTGGCTGTGTTCACTCCCAATAATCATATCGATGGGGGAAAAGTGTATTTTCTCAAGCCTTCGTGTAACCACCATACATTCTCTTGTACATTCACAAGGAAAAAACCGGAACCATTTTACATTAACAACTTACGGCAAATATTCACTTTTCTTACGGCAGTTTCTTGCTTTCTCACTTTATTTCTACGCAGCCTGCATTCGCGTTGTCCACTGCTCTGGGGCAACTTGAGAAGCATCCCCCTGAAGAAACAAAGGCGCAGAAAGAAAGGAATCTTGACGGCTCAGAAAATCAGTTTGTTGGTCTACCGCAGCTTTATTTTCGAAAACACCTAAAACCTCGAAATCATGAGGAAGCAATCTCGCTCACAAATAATGAGCCATCACAATCTCAACGAGGAAAATGCGAGCAAATCATATTTTTTTGTATGAAAAGTAAAAATTTTGAATGAATGGTCTTCAATAATGACTGTATGATTTTGTTGAGTCCGATAATTCTTCACGATTTTGGTCGAACTTGCTCGCCAGAGTTGCAAAAGAATGGTTTATTATTGGCTTAATATCACCATCATTATTGTTATATTTCAGTAATTTGAGGATGATTCAGAAATGATTATGATGATTGAGATCATAACGACGATCGGGAGACGTGGTTACAATGATGATGATGCTGATGACTACACAACTTACTTCCCATAATGAAAGACGTGGTCAATATTGCATATGCAAAACCACAATTCAGCAGTGTCCGCATTGTCGGCGATTTTTTCACGAATCCATAAAACAATGAAAAAAAAAATATTCAGACGCATTTAATACATGATCGTTTGCAAGTGAGTATGTCGTAACCAAGATTTTTTTTCTCTCCACGGAAAAAAGTCAATGTCTTCATCGCCAACAATAATACTCTCCCATACGCACCAACTTCTTTCGCTTTTTTCCACACTGAAAATTACGATTTTCTGCGTTAGAAAAAAAGTAGTGATTATGACTGGGACGATGATAAAGATGACGACGTTGTAGCGGTTGAGTTGAGCTACGTAAGTACTTTTAGTTGATAGGAAAGCATACCTTAATCCATCCATCATTATTAACAATTGTAAGACAGCAATTTCTAAGTCCTTTTCCTGCTCACACAACACAATACGAGAGCGAAGGGGAAAACCATGAAATGGATGGCGACCACCATCATATCAAAAAGTACTCATGTGCATTTCTATTGCCTCCTTAATGCACTACAGTTTTGGGCACTCGTTTAGGAGAAAATTACAAGCGTGTTTTGGAAGAAATGGGGAAATTATACGTCCGCACCAACGAGGGCGATACAAGAGCTGAGGTTTTTCATGTAGGTTCCGTCGTTGTAGTGTGGTTATGATGATGATGATGATGATGGCTAAAATGGATAAAACAAAGCCACCAACAACTCAAAACCGTGCATTTACTTATTCTCTAGTCATCTTAATCCTTCGGTGTTATTACTTATTTATGTAATGGCTCGTCACAACGCAAGAANGGTGTTATTACTTATTTATGTAATGGCTCGTCACAACGCAAGAATGGTTTGTTTTTGGGTGGTCCTTCTCATTTTAAAATTAGTATACCTAGCTTTCTTCTCCTACTACTACGGAAGAAAGCATGCCATTCCATTCCACCGCCATGCTGCAGTAATGATCAAATCATGTGTAAGTTCAAGTCGGTGCTGTGGCTTTCCTTTGAAAGGAATGGCCTCAGCCAACCAGCCAGTCATTATTATTCCGGGTTTCATAGTCTTACGACTTTTTTAAAGCTGTTTTAAAAATCCTGCTAGAATGATATTTTTTGTTAAATGGCTAACCAGCCAATCGCCAACGAAGAAGCAGAGAGTCACTAAGGCAATAACGTATGATGTCATTTAGTATTTACTTCATTTTTTAAAAGTCATGGTGTAAGTGTGTAAAGTCTAACTCGATTAATTCCAAGCAGTGCAGCAAAACGATTATTAGAAGCGCCAGAGCCCGAGTAGTAGTGCACACCTTCGCGAATGCTTTCGGTATCGCTTGAAAATATATTTGTGCGCACCAGGGGAATAAACAAGCATGCTTTGTTACTCGATGCAAGATGCAACGTCCGTCAGAGTTTCGAATATTTGCCAAAAAAAATCTCTCACCACTTGCCACCCATGTAATGAGACAAGTGAGCAACTTAATTTTTTCCCTTCCACCATATTTGCATAAAGGCGTACACACAACAGCGAATAATTATTATTTGATTATGGGGGAAAATTACGATAATACAAAGCACATCCTTTGAATTCGTAATGAGTTTCGGAGAAGAGTACACATAACATGTGGTGTACTTAACCACAATGAGGAACAGACAGACAGGTTGCGTTGAATACTTACTACTCCTCGTCGCCCACCTACTGCACGGCTCATCACATCTCTAATACCTCCCCGAAAATATCGTCATTCTCGTGTATCGAAACAGAGCACGACATGCAAGAAGTTTGTGGAGTGAGCGCAGAAGTGGAGCGTATACAAAAACCTTGTTAGAATCAATAATAATTATTATTATTTGGGCGATCTGGATCGGTTCGCTCATTGGGAGTTTTTGGGGTGCAGTTTGGGGGTTCTCTCGCCCTCAGTATGGGATGTAGCGTTGTAAGGAGCCGTCATTCATCCTCAAACCCTGGCTGACAAATCATTCTAAAAAAATTTTTGAAGGTTTTGGCGAGTATCAATTTTTCCTACGTGATATTGGCTCCGTAAAGTAAAATGGGGAAAATAATACCTTAGCGCCTACGAATCTATTTCAGAAAAAGAAACTCAAACCAACTAATGCCGCACATCACCCCAATATCGCTTGCTAATGGCTTGTCAAAATAAAGTACCGCATTCAATAATGCTGCATTCAGAAGCATCGACCAGTTCATTAAGAATCTCGCAGGAAGTACATAGCAAACATTTACCGACAATGCGGATATTCCACACTCATAACT
>JAHZNH010000655.1:0-14749 GCA_027744355.1 Tyrannoseira gladiata
TGAATAAGTGCACCGTATCATGAAATCAGGAAAATTGGTGTAAGAAACAGTAATGTTAAAATCAGAATGTATGAAGTCCGAGTATATTGTTAAATATTGTTATTCTTTATAGTAGTGTTTGCTAGTTGATTATTGTTAGTACTATGCTTGATTTAACTCTTATAGTTTATGCCAATTCTGTACAATAATCATAGATTTGATATCAGAATCATTTGTAAGCCATCCATGAGATAGGCGTAGTTCTATTGAAAGATTTACTTATAATCAATGGATTGTTGGAAAGAAGTCAGTTTCAAACCATTATTATGTTTATTCAGAGAACCGTAAACGTTTATTTTTAAGTACTATTAAGCATACGCTGTGATACAAATATAGAAACCAAACGTTCATATTGTGCGCTTACGCATCACATAAATCTTTTAAAGCAATAATTTGTATAGTTAAGTAAATATGACTGATTATTACTTGCCTTATCTATAACAGTAAATGAACTATACATTCAACATTACCAATTACCACCCCAGCAAACAACACTTTCACTTACACCAACCCAAACATAGTTTTTAAGTTTAATTTTATCGCAAGACTGCAAGAATACAACGAATTCAACTTTTTAATCACCAGCTTTGAATCCTAAGTAATTAGTATTAAGGTTCCCTATATCCATCAACGTAGCCATTCGTAGCGGTTGCACACATACAACTTTTATGAAATTCAGACACTAATCAGTAGTTAAATATTACATATATGGGTAATAGGATTTCACATTCACTTTCATACAATTAAACGATGAAACGTTTTACTTAGATTTAACCAGACCCAGATCAGTAATTATAACACCATTTCCAGCTATATCCACCGAGCCAATTTTCTTATTCTGATTGGGATTTGGCGGCAGAAACATAGGAAGAACTGAATCACAGGTGAAATAGTCTGTGGACGATGTTGTAGACGCCGAAAAACATGAGTTTTTCCTGGAAGATTGCTTCTTACTTGGCGACTGATGTCTACTCGGGGACATGTGCTTCGGTGATGAGTGGCTTTTCTGCTTTGGGGTAATTACAGGGCCAGCGGACACTCCAGACGAACATGAAGAGGATGACGAGGAGTGCTTTGCGTCCGAACTCATTGAAGATTTTCCACTCTCACTACTACTCGTCGCTCCAGCCGTCTTTGGGGACTTTGACCGAGTGCGAAAAAACTTTGCAATTTTGCGTGACTTGCTCTTACTCGGTGATTTAGTTACGTCTGGCAATTTAATTGGAGTGACTGGTGAGGTGGATGAAGGAGGTGTTAAAGTGCTTCTGCTTGGGCTACTCTGTACACTTCCGATGCTACCTAATTGCAGGCCATGACCATGAAGTTGAATATCTTGTAAAGAATGATTATGCTCGCACACAGGCCGGGGAGGCGAGGGTGTGTTAGATTCCATTGGCTTATCTTGAATAGATCTTATCGGTAGAGCCACAGTTATCGCCTGTACCTGCGTGTTAACGTTTTCCATTGGAAGATTACAACTACTCGTGATTGGCGTAGTGTCAATCAAATCCATTGGAGGAATTTTCATCGATTCGTTCTCAGTATCGCTCGACTCCTTCCCAGAAATGTATTTTTTTGAGCTCACTGCAGAAATTCGAGACAATTTGGCAGATTTCTGAGGTTGCTGCATGATTATCGGTACTTTGAAGATTGATTCATCACTTAAAACGGGCAACTCCCGCAGTAGTAAACTTGATGGAGGCTTATTATTTTGAGTGGACATTTGCTCCAACTTGCTGCTCAAGGTATGAGTATTGTTTGATGGTTGGGAGACAACATTCGATCCCGTTAGAGTTTTGCAGAGACCATGACACATGCCGATGTCTTGACTTGATTCCAGATCTGAGGGGAAGCTAAGACGTGGCCAAAATCTTTCCATGTCTCCTCCAGAAATGGACACTGAATCTGGAAATAAAAAAGGAACAAAAATTATTATAAGAACACGAAAAACGATGGCTATATTTTTAGAAAAACATTTTTATGATGTAAGTAGGTAATCCACGCTTTTACGCACCTGCAAAAGTTGACACAACTGTCAAGCACTCTTGACTTAGAACCCTTAAGGGGTGATCATCGGCCTTTTCAAGTTTGGGTAAAGAGTTGTGTGAAGTGCATGATGAGATTTCAGAGAATGAGCTACTTCTCGCTCTTGAAAAGTACGATTCTGGAGACATCTCAAAGTTTTGATCGGATTCCGGAAGTGGGTTTTCTTCTAAATAGCTCAGTGCAATATCCTCTTCTGTCACCTATAAAAAGGAGAAAAGCCATGAGATAAACTCAATTCAACAAGGACTTCAAAAAATTCATACTATAAAAGCTTCCGAGCAATTTGTCCCTTACCTGTAAACACGCGTCTCGAGTTGGAACGGGAACTTCAGGTTCCACGACCTCTATGAACTCAAAATCATATCCGTTACACATAGACTGATGATCATCTTCAATGCTGGCGTCATCACAAGTCTTGAAAACGGTCAAAGCTTTATATTCAGGCTCCGTGTGAAGTTGCGCAGGTCCAGCAAAGGCGCTTTCTCGACTTAAACAATGGCAACTGTAAATATTTCCAAACAGATCATTGTGGCCTTTTGAACACCCTGAAATCTGCTGCTGGCTGCCGTTCAATGCTTGAGGAAATTGGAGCTGGGGCTGCTGGTTCATTGCATTATGATTCATCTGCAACGACAGGTTATTTAACTGCCCTTGAGTTAGGCCATTTTTCACACCGGTGGACCCGTTCTCAACATGCTGTCCGTTGTAAAAGGAGTCCAAAATGCTGGTGTGGATTGGAGACTCATCAAACAAGTCTGATGCAACTGGCGTTTGATTAGAGATCCACTTCTGGATCATTTCCGCTTTCGTCGCGTTAATGCAAACTGCGGGGCAAGTTGCGAGATCGCAAGTTGATCTGCCATTACTAGTACTATTATTATGATTTGATATCCCATTAGAACGTAAAGTGGCTCCATTTCTCGCATGTGAGTTCGTCTTCTTTGGACTGGGAAAGTTGCTAGCCTGATGCTGAACTCTAGCTGCGGGACCGTCGATCCAAGTCTCGCCTTTCTTTTTCGCTGGAGATGGCGCGCAGCTTTGGGCATTGTTGTTTGAGCCCGTAACACTACTACCTCCCCCACCGGAAGAATGATTCCCATTTGGTTGTCTATACTTCGCCACTTTAGGTCCATCCACCCATTGTTCTTCTGCCTTTCCATTTTGGGAACTGAAATTGTTGTCGGATGTCATTTTCGTCGATGATTTCGGCTTCGGACTCTTTGTTTTCGGCGGAAGACCATTTAGGAGAGAGCATTTAGATGGAATGATTTTTGCCTCGCTGTAGAAGCAACAAAAATTTCGTTTTTCATCAATACCTTCAATACTTTTTTACGTCTGAATTCATCGCAAAGTTCATTTATTCTTGGAAAAAATTGTAACGCTTACTTTTCTCCAGGCGAGGTTTCTAACGATGGCAGATACACAGGAGGGTGCTCACCATCGGTCGCCTCGTCAATAGAAGGGCCCAAATAAATTACTGTATCACAAGACTGTTCTGAAGAAGAAGGGTCGATATCCGAGCTCCCGGTGTCTCCCTCTCCAACATTGATTGTTCACCCCTATAATGTTCCGCGTCTCTTCTCCTGACCCTCCGGAACTTCCACCAGAGCCGTTTCCTGATCCAACACTTCCCATCTTGATAAACACGAAAAATAAAAATCAAATGCATCAAAACTCCTCAGTCAATGCTTCTTCAATAAGTACATCTTTATTGCATATTTTATTCATTTAAGTCAGTTTTTTTTCATCGATCATATGATCATGACTCTTCACTTTCACTTCTTTTATTCCCCTGTTGTTTGCTCTTCATTATCACGCATCAATGATTTTCACCCCAATCTAAAGCTTGACGGGAGTATTGAAGTCTGGAGTGCCTACCAGACGGCTTTTGGATTACAAACTAAGCCAATGCTGAATTTACTGATGTAACCACATTCCCTTAACCGCTTTTTAAAATTAATTATTCCATACTCTAGACACTTCAATTTACAGCTAAACACGTCGGCGAGTTGTGGCTTTTTGTCACGTTTTCTCTCCCTTCAGCCAAGAGCTTACTAGAGTGAAAGCGGGGAGTATTTCGGGGAAGGAGATACATCAATTTGATTCAAATGGCGGACTCAAAGATCAGAAGCATTTACTTTCACTGAATTTAACGTATTTTTCTCCTTGCGTAAAGTATATCTGTATTTTTCTGTTGATTTCTTGTACCTTCAGCCTCCGACTCCTTCGAAGACGATGGACTCTCGCTCCTAGTTGTAATGCAGCCAGGGTTTCTGCATAACGAGCATGTGCGTTAGAAACATGGATCATCACGACCGCTCTACACGTCAGCGAGCCAAGACATTCCCTCAAGATCGCACCCAATTTGGAATGGTTGCTGAAATGGTCATAAAGAAAACCACAGAACATTAAGAGTCAAACTGATGTTGATAGCAGGGAATAATGTAATATTGGAATGTAAAGGCGGACCACTCCACTAAAAAAAGTTGCGTATATTTATAAAAAAAAGCTACGTATATTTATAGCCACACTATACACTAAAGCACGCTTTCACTTAATGGCAATGCATTTGAAATGAATGGAAATGGGATGGTGGTGATGTTCGCAGAGTTGTGTGTAGCCTTTACAGTTTTCTAATGTTCCATAAATGTGAAGTCATGACTCCATTATCCTAAAGACCGTAAGCATAAAAGATGATCATGATGCGTGGAGAGTCCAACCAAGCCTCTTTGTCTCTTTTTCTTTGTTCAGCTCACAGAACAAACCCGCCATGAGATGAGTAAAGTTCTGAGCGAATACTTAGGACCTACGCTGCTAATTCGCATTCAAAATGCAGCAAAACCTATTATACCACTCGCACTCCATTATGTCGGTCTGCCATTCTTTTTCGATGAACATCATCAATAAAACCCGGATACACTGACGATATGATATGGTCTGATTATCTTTTCATGGAGAAAAACACGATTACTAGCATGCAAATTTTGATAAACTGGAGTCTTTTTTTAAGTCTCCCTAAATCTCTGGAATCTGCGTTTATATGCATTTACAAAATCACTTCTCTTGAAAGCATATTTATGCAATTAATCTTCGACTATATTTACTTATTTGCCTCAATAAGCCTATTTTCGCTGAATCATATTATTAAATAATTTTAAAAAGCACTGTTGTAAGAGTAATGTACCTTGACGGTAAATGTCGCTGTCCATTCAACACCGCGAGCAAAAGTCCTCCCAGCACGGAGATGGAGGGCGAGCCATTCCCAAGCATGACACAGTGAAGTCGACTCCTTCCTCCCGCAACTGAAAATTGGGAAAATGCGATAAATATAATAATCCTTCTGAAGACAAGGACTAATGGCTAATAAAGCACATCTTTTTATAATACGCCCATCGTTTCAGACAAGTGGTGCATGCATTCTATGCAGCTCCAACATTTTTTTAAAGCATTTACTGTCAGTTGAATTACTGAAGAGTGGGGCTGAGGTAAAAGTAATGCACCAGCTCCAATATATATGATCGAGCATGAGAGGGATGATGAGATGGGAATTGGAAGCAGCCGGACGTAACATTAGCCCATCAAAAAACAATTCATCACTAGCAGCTCCGGAGAGAGAAGCAACCTTTCTATTTTCATTTCATCACTTTCACAGAGCAAAATTCCTGAGAGGTAATCCAAAGTGAATAGATTTGAGGAAGAGAAAACGTTTTTTGTCGGTGTACGTGCCTCCATTTCCCCAAAAATGTAATGTTCGTCCAGGAGAAAATAAGTAAGTGGTGCTTTTTCCCGGACTTGCCTTTGCTCCCACTCCCCATTTTTTTTCCTTCTTCACTCCCCACTTGAGTCCATTTATTGAACAGAAATTGGTATAAAATGCTGCTTCACCTTCCCCCAATCCTGAGCTGGAAACGTAGGAGGAAGTTTATAACACTTGATGATGTTCTAGTACATTCCACCATCCAAAACCAACCCTTTCCCTCCCTGGACTCCATATTCTATTACTTCATTATGCTAAGGACTACATTCACAGAGGTTTATTACTATTCATTGATTTCAAATCTACGGTTCTGTTGTAAAATGATTGGAACCGAATCGGAATCACGCCAGCATTACGTAGTAGACATGTTCTGCAATTCTCAATTTTTTTCTGGATGGTCTGCAGTTGATTGAATGAAATAATAATAGAATCTTTGGCAGCGATTGCGATTCATTGGCTCGCTTTCAATAAAAATGCAAAATTTTCATAAATTTTTCACACGATTCCTGTCAATGCCTGAGCACTTCATGCCTTCACGATATTGGGAATCATGTAAATAAATGCATAAGTGATCCCATCACACCTTCCAAATATTGAATTGAATTTTCATGCAAATTTCTTGGTCTTGCTCGAATTCGTTTTCCTCTCGCCATCCTTTTTTTGAATCCTTATGCGAGCATCAACATCAACAAGGAACTTTGTCCCACAGGCTCCTCTTTGTTGTTCATCGAGTCGAGGGCTGAGTCAAGGAAAAAACCCGCTGTCTCCGGGTTCGGAGCTCGCACTTCACTAACTGAATTTAGAACCGGAGCTGTGATGCCCTTCGAGTTGGTTGTGCTCACACCACTTGTGTTCTCCAACAGAGCTCCCGGTGGATCATCCCCATCTGCGAAGGAAAAAATAAAATGAGGGAAGTAAGCAAGAAAGTACTAAAAAGAAGGAAATTCTTTCAGGGAAGAACACTACCACGGGTGTCAAACATAGTTTGGACCTCAGGATACATGTTAACGTCGAGCCTAAACTAAATCAAATAAACAGTACACGTGGATCACGAACTCAGCATCAGCATCAACAAACTACTTGCAGAAGAACTTGTAAGAAAGAAAGCGGAGTAGTCGGAGAAATATGATTTTGATGAATGGTCGCTCCTCTCTACTTACTCCTCAGAAATATATATTTTTTTGGAAACTTGTCAATCCCAATCCAGATATGTCAGCCTTAGATTTTGGGGGATTTTCTCAAATGTTTTATGATAGATTTCGATGTGTATCAGCGAAAAATGATTTTTTTTTGAAATGCTGAAAGAAAGCATCGAATCGACTACAGAGACGTGCATGTATGATTTTAATAACCGAAGCAATAAGTACTTTGTTTCGAGACACAAAACAAGGGAAACAAGCTATTTAGATGCATGTAAGGGAAATACACTCCAAAAATTCCTTTAACTTATCTAAGTCTAACGGCCATTTAAATACCCCGAGAAATTGTCCTCCTTCTTCCTCTTCGACTCACTTTCTCCAACGAGTGCAAACTTTGTCCATTTCGAGATTGCAGCTTGCATTAGTACTGTCGCTCTTTAATAGGCTGAATGATCATAACCCATCAGAGTTAATTTGAAAAGTTAAATCCAGGAACATTTGCGATGACAAAGTTGCACTCGCCCCCTTCCCTCCTTCCTTTCTCAAAAGTTTCCGCCTTAATTTGCGTACTGATCTGAAGTTGTAAAGGGTTGCAGGATCTCCCTCCAGAAAAACGCCAATTAAGATTGCTGAGCGAATCTGAGAAAAGTTGACGTTTGTGGGGGTGTACTTCTGCACGATTCCGAAATCTGTCTTTCTATGGCACACTCCCACTCTCATTTACCTAACTCACTCAGTAGATATACTTATTTAATTAAATGTACCCGTAGTTTCGATTATATCATCCAGTTACAGATCCAGTGCATTTTTTCGGTTCAAGACTTTAAAAAGGGAGAAGACAGCTAGTGATCATTAGACACGAGGATTTTGATAAGGGAATCCGTGAACTTAGCATTTCAATACGGGGACATGGAAAAAATATCTTGCAAAGTGGTGGGGACGGGACGGGAAGTTGTAATAGCGTTTTTCGTCGGTTACTCTCCTTCTTTTTTTCTTCAGAAGTTTTCGGAGTAGCCGGTAAGAATGAGTAAGAAGCTGAATATTTCTGAGAACCCAGTCTAGTCTTCGTAAACGTAGCGTAATCATCTCCGGAAATCTTTCCCCACATCTGGCATTTCTTTCTCTTCTCTTCCCGTTTTAAATGATCCAAGGAATTGCTCCTAGTCAAGATCCTAGATTTTCTTTCAAGATGTTCACTATTTATGAAGGCACGTATATTAAGGCAGGAATTGGATGATGATGCTCCTGGCTCCTGGTTCGTACTTTCGTATGCATATGTTTTCCTCAGATTTTGAGAGAGGAGGGAATAAAAATCGAGAGGAAGAAAGGAATCATTGTTGATGTTCCTCGGAGGAGATGTAAGAAATGCACTTTAGTTTCAGCTGGAGACAGAATGAATGAGTGAGTGAGTGAATGGGGTGCACGCACAGTGCAGCTTTTTGTATGCAGGGAAATGCAACCGATTCAAAGTAGATTTAACGTGATACGATGCGGGTCGCTGAATCTCTCTATTTTTTTTATCTCGTTTCATCTCGTTTTTTATCCCGTTACTAGAATTTCATTCTGCCTACCTACTAGCTTTCTACCTATTTGTGTACGAACTCAACGACTGACTGGCCGTTTGCATATGGCAGAGAGATGAGAGAGAAAGATGCGTGCACGCTTTCTACTGGCATTTCTTTGATTAGGGTCTTTAAACATTTAAGTAGCTTCCTTTCTTTAAAATCATGATAGGGGCAAAATGATCGTGGGAGCTATTTCATTTCTACTTTTCATTTATGGAGTGAAAAGAATACACAAGTCGAAATGCAGGCCTCGTTTACGCAGAGGCTTTCATGATTTAACGTGACTATTTCTATTTTAATAGAATAGTGCATTCTACCGCCTGTCAAAAGTTGTTTTGAATTACAGGAATACTTATGTAGAATAGATTTCGAATCATCTTCATACATAAAAAGATTGCTTATCTACTAAAGAACTCGATTTTTTTCATATTATACGCTTAACTATTATGCAATCAATCCCGTAAATAACCACTTATTCTGCAGACATTCTTTATATCCACCTTTCCCAATATTTTGGCTTACCATTCACGAAAGGAAGGAGTAAGTCGTTGATAACTTCATGTCCAGATCCCCCAGTAACCTCAACGGCGGAAACACGAACGGAAAACCGAGAGCCTGTCTTCTGTTTCTGCTCCGAAATGGATTTGAATAACCAGGAAATGGCTGTTGGAACGGTTCCCATTTTTTGATTTGCTGGTTTCCCGAACATAGTTTGTCTCTTGCCTGTTTAGAGAAATCAATGATGCGAAAAATTATATTTTTCAATTTAATATGAATATAACGCATGTTTAGTATATTTTCATCCGATTCTCTCCTCTTGTCCTGGTTTAAAGTAAATGTACCTGAACTGCAATATCCCAATGAAACGAAGCATCCATCTTCACCTCCAACCACGGACGCGACCAACTCAGCAGCAGAGGCCGCACAAATCTCTCCCTGTGAAAAGAAAGTCAAAATCAAATTAAAGGATTGATTTAGCACATGTCACCCGGATTTCGATAATTGTGTGTCATAAGTCAAGTCATAAAGTTGGCTAGGTCTATTGTACTCAAGTAAAAAAGCTACAAATAATCCTTTTCAGCAGATGGAATATCTAATCCCTCTAAAATTGTTGGACTGAAAATATCAAGCTCGGTAAATAACCTTCCAGTTCAGTATTGAGCAATTTTTGAATTGCTTTAAAACAAAAAGGAGATAAAATTAGATGTCAGGAAGACTGGCTTCCTCTCAGAGAGCGAAAATTGGGAGTGAAGGTGGATGTCATCCCTTTTCCCATTTTAGTCGAAAGCAAGGTGTCATATCAAGATTACTCTTGTCATAAACTTCGTGAATTCCCTTCTTCCTTCCAGGAAACAAAATTTCCATCTTGTGAGTAAGTACACTTCAAGCTCGCATAAAGATGATCGAATTTTCCTTTTCCATAAGAATTATAGGTAAAGTCAGAAAATACCCTGCTGGATCGAAAGAATCAAATAAAGCTGTTATATATGTATACCAACTCCAATGTATGGGCGTACATCATAAAAATCATTGTGTCAGTTATGTGCATCGAGCCAACCAAAAATTGGGATTGAGTCATGAAAAGTGAAAGTCATAATGTAGTAGTAGGGTTCTTATTTTGACTAGGGAGATTTCCAAGTAAAATGTAACTTTTCGCCCGGCGTAATCTTGACAGGGAGGTGCTCGAACTTTCATTTCTTGTCGAGAACGTGATTGCCGTTCTGATCCATTGTCACTTCAAAAATCCGCTGCACTTTTCCTTTATGATGACACACGACTTTCACATCTGAAAATGGGAGAAGGCATCATCATAACTACTACAACACCTTCTTGGCTTGACTCGGGAACTTTTATACACGAGCACCGTCCCAATTTTCAAAAAAACACCATGCCTCCTAAAACCTTTAAAACGGCACGTAGAACTTCTCTAGGGTTCTTTCCCTCCATCTGAACTACAACTACAATAAGGATAAGAATAGAAAGATTGGCTGAGCTTGCTCCAGGACAATTTCTCCCCTCCCATGAATCTAGCTGGAAGCATCGAAAGTTGAGGAATGTTATGGCACGAAGAAAGTACATGATGAACATCAACAATAACAAAAGCGTACTAAAACGGAAGTGGTGTAAATGGAGAAAGGGTGAAAAAACCCAAAGACAATGGAGCATAGTCACGGGACAATGAAGTGAGTGAGTGAGTGTGCCGCTTCTGAAAATTTTTACTAACTCAAAAAATACCCCATGTTCTTGTGTTGCACTGCATTAGTACATGCTGCACAAATGCACATCTCTCTCCCCGCTGTATTGCTTTCTCCCTGTAATTTTCTTCAGGAGAGGAGATCGAGACATGCAACTGCACTTTTCCCTCCGAAAAAATTATACTCTATCCATTTAAAAAGTACAAGTCCTCCAGGACTTATTTCTTAGTTTCTTTTTAAATCTTTTACTCATTTTAGAATTCAGTGCAGGCACAACTGCTCACTCCTCCACCATTGCCGTCTCTTGTCTCAACGAGTTAAAGAGTTTAAAAAAGTTTCCTCCTCTACTACTAGAAATAAAAAACCTTGATGCTCTACAGCACTTTATGATTTGGTGCAATAATCTGTCTCAGGAGGACAATAACTCGTAATGAATATGCGACGGAAGGCATATTGAAATCGTGTAAGGACAAAAAAAGAAAGATTGCTCGCTCGCTTCGCTTCGAGTGGAACAGTAAAAAGGGTGGTAGCAAAGTTCATATCTGGGATCATATAAATCATACTCCCTTCTTCCATTTCATTATACAACCTCCCGAAAATGATGCTTTCCGAGCAGAGCAGGGCAAAAGAAACTATTCGTTTTTCTCGGGATAGCGGAGCTCACTATTTATATCCAACATAAGCAGTGGTAGTTGTGTGCTTTCTTCCTTGAAAAGGGAAAACTGGACCTTTCCAGGCAGGTTACAATTTAACATATGATTCTGTCAAAGATTTTCAAAAAGATATTAAGGGAAACAATATGAAAAGCAGAGAGAGGGGGTCGCCGTGTCACGGTGGTGGTTTCACAAACGCAAAACTATTTATTACGGCTGAGAACACCCCAACTCTCCCAGCCCCACCTAAAATACATAATATCCAAGCCAGAGTGCACATAAGTAGGAACAAGAAGACACAATTTTCTTATAAGTTTGGACCACCTACGGACTTGACGGAACGGGAAACCACCAAAAAAATCACGGTTTTTATATCTCAACGGTCGACGATTTCTATACTGAGGAGAACCTTTACAACCCAAAGTACAGCTACGGATACTTTTACAATTTTTGGGGAAACTACGATTGAACGTATTACTGGGGCCACATGAGAGAAAGGAAAGTTTGACAGACAATCAGTCAGAAAAAACTTTTTTCCCGTTTTCCCTTACATGAGAACAGACTGTGATAAACTAAAACAGTTGACCCCACAACTACAGCTAAAGCTAGCATCAAATCGAGTCTACTCTCTTCATTTTTATACCCAGACTCGGAGTTGCGAATAAGGTTTCGAATTGATTTCTAAATTCAATTTGAGTTGATCTTGTAAATACTCACGAGCGCCAAAGGGAAGGATACATTCAGTCCAGCAAACAAAGTCTACTTATTTTCCCATGTTGTATAAATATAATGTGGCGACGTCTCGAGTTTATTACTTTTTCATTTTTCTCCACTTTCCCTACTTAAAAGATTTATTTTTGGGAGGTCGTGTTGTGTGTTGTGATCAATGACGACTGTGAGAAAGTCTCCCATTCTTCACGATTACTTTGACGGAGGGACCGACGGAGTTCATTTCATATTAAGTCCAGTTGTGTCCACTGGGCAAAAGTCATAACTTTCACTTTTATTTTAATCTGTCAGCTGGGCAATGAAAAAGGGATTCCCATAAAAAAAGATCATGAGTAGCAGCAGTACACCAGTTGGTCGTAATAAATGAAAACGCTGATCCATCCCCCACTTTGAAGGAACGAATAGTGGGTCCCAGTTCATTTTTTCGGGATATTGTTTTGAGATGAAGAAAAATGAAAAGGTCGAGTCGAGTGATATAAAACATTAGAAAAGTATTGGAATTATTATTATTACTACTACTCTCTGTATAATATCCAGCCATAAAAAGAAACTCTGTAGTTTTCCATGGGGTAAAATGCTAGGAATGGAGCATTTAAAGGAGGTGATGCTGATGCTCCTCATTTTATTGTGCATTTTTGCTTTACTACATCAGCATCAGCAACGTCATCATCATATTCTTTTTATGATTTCGAGTTGTGTAAAAAAAATGAGCAACTTTTTCATATTTTATTATGCAGTTGTAGCTTCCTCTTTTATATCTTGAATTTTTCCAGGATTTTTCTTTTGTCTTTATAGTTCTCGTAGACTTCCCCTCCTTCCCATTGTTATGCTTTTATTATGATATGATGGCTGAATGGTCCATTATGAATGTAAAGTTGTTATTAAAAACTATAACGAATAAAAAGGAGGAGAAACCCGAGATTGACAAAAAAACTGAAGCAGTCGAGGTCAAATCCAGGAGTTTGAAAATGTTGATGGCATGAATCGTCAAATCATTTAATTTAGTAACTGTATTTTGATTGCTCGATCGTTTTTCTGATGAGAGCCAAATAATAAAGAAGAATTGATTAGTTCGTTTTAAAATGTTAGCTCAATCATGCCTCTAACATACACCTGTCCCAATACGAATTCCTCGTTGATTTGCCAGATTGATTTTCGGCATCATGAACTTGAACTTCAGTAAGAATAACAAATCAAAGTGCTTCCACATCGTTCACCTTACAACGCATGATGTCATTTAGTCTTCGAGTAGCATCCATCAAATCGTGTTTGTATTTGGCTTGCACGCTTAAGAAAAACTTCTCAAATAAATTCCCCTTATCGCTTTCCTGCTTTGTTTGAGGCAGCTAAGCTCACACGTTCAGGTTTTTTCCATTCGTTAGATACGTGTGCAAAAAAACAGCTAAATGGTGATTGAGCGCTCTCCCATTCTTTGGCAAGTTTCCCAAGAAAGCATGATGATAATCTCTTCAGATCACACAATAAGCTCTGTCCCAGACTAAGCGCGCCGATGAACATTTCTCGCATATCTCGTCAACCACGAAGTTGTAGGCCGCGATTTTTTCAGGAATTAAANAAATTCATATGACATTCTCTCCTCTTCCTTCCTCATTCTTCCCCATTTTCCTCGCAAGATTTACGACTTCTTCCCGTTCTTTATTGCATTACCTCACATAAATACAGATCCTCTCTCCCGCGCCGCGAAATCATACCGGGATTTTCCTTCCCAACTCAACTTCCAAACAGTAGAGCATCTCCCGACATGTTTTTCTTTCTTATGGACATGATGGAAAGCACACACATCCAATATAAATACAAGCAAAGGAAGAGATAAAAGGATCTTTTCGTACCTGATCATCATCCTCTCCGAAAATCCCATCAAAGGCAAACATTTTCGGAGCGGAGATACCAACACGTCTCTCTTCTGGCGTAATCCCTGAAGGGGTCGCTCCTCCAGGATCAATGAGGGTGACCTGCTTCCTCCGCTTATCTAGACCCAGTATCCCGCTGCTGCTGCTGACTTCATCCGCGTTGTCACACACTCTCAGCATGACTTTCACCTATGAGGATGGAAGAAAACCATAGATAAAGTTATTTTGATTTACTATCTGAATCTCATCACTGATAATAATAATTATTACGGCTTCCGAGCCGCGAGCTATTGTTTCATTTGATCTTGTAGGTTGGCGCACTAGGCGATCATTGAACCTTTGCACGGGATTTTGTTATTTGTATGCAAATTCATTTGGAGCCAAAGTCCCGCTATCACATCATGTAGGATTACCATTGAGTCAGCTTTACCGCTTGCTGCTGCTTTTGTTATCCAATTTCGCAATCAGGATGGATGCTCAAGATAAAATGGATTTTCGAGAATCCCCCGACTTTGGAATATTACATCTTTGTGGAGAAATTCTCCCAAAACTTATTGGTCTTTGATGGTGTGGCATGGGTGAGTCACGTATGTAATTTGCATTGTTTCATTATGGTTGAGATACTGGAAAATGCAAAACTAAATATCACGAAAAGCAAATCTCCAATAACATTCAGATTGGATTTTGCGAAAACCAAATTCCCATGCAAAATAAAATTTTCTCGGGGAACTTTCATCATCAAATTCAAAGGAATT
>JAHZNH010000656.1:0-11052 GCA_027744355.1 Tyrannoseira gladiata
TCTAGAAAACAATTAAAGTCTGCTCTTTCTTATGATATATTGCTTGGTACATCAATTGTTACTATTTTTCTGGGAGAGCTCCTGCATTCCAGTCACCCCGCCCAGGGACCAAGCCTTACTAACTCCACGTTTTTTGTCCTTAAATGTCCCTCGGAAATATTTCAAAACAGTGGAGTGGAGTTGTGGAGTCCTAAAAAATGAATGGAATGAGAGAACCTATGGACTATGGAGAAATCTATTCCAGCGGCGATGTGAATGTCACGACTCACGACACCATATCAAGCAAGCAGTTAAGTATGGTCGCTGCATAATCATTCCCAACTCCAACAAAACCTCATGTCCAGCACTACACTTTTTTCGAAAAAGGAGTCAACTCGAGAGGAATGAATCCTTGTGCGTTGTTCCTACTCAGCCAGAACTGAGGATATATTTTTTATTATTATTCCATGGGCTCTTAAAAGTTTAAGCTTTTGGGCCCGTGACTTAAAGTCCGAGGGAAAAAAAGCGAGAGATAAATCGTGCGTGACCAGTTAACAAGTGAGCATCATAAAAATCAGATAGGATCAGCAAACCGATAAAAATCCACGGGAAAAAAACAAACACTTTTTTTCTTCCTCCTCCAATGCCACTTACTCTACTGCGGTCCATTCGCCGGAATTGACACTTGCTAAAAGAATGATATGGTAATGACATAAACCCGAGGAAAAAGTGTTTTTGGTGGTCTTCCTTCTCCCCTTTAATTTTTATCTGTTTGACTTTCGGCTCTCGGAAAAATGGGCAGAGTGAGTGAGTGCTATCATATCATCAGATAAAATTGGCTAGATAAGCAGTATATAGACCACATCGCCATTTTGCTCACTTAGCGACCACCACCAAAACCATCTATAGCATCACTTTCATACTGGAGGTGGATACTTTCGTGGGATCGTTGTCGTTGTCACCGGGAAGAAGAGTCACTTCATCTGGCCATTTCTCTCCTTTCGACTCCAATTTGTCCCCTGATAAAATTACCGGACAGGGAGAGGGAAAGTGCAGGGGATGAAGAAAATGAACTAGAAACCATTCATTTCATTTCCCCCATAGAAAAACGCGAAAGCCAGGGATTCTTTTCCAGCACACCCTCTTCCTTGGAAACATGATGTGATGCAGTGTCCAATTTTCTTGAGAAATGGTAATGGTCTCTGGGTAAAAGTCAGCAGTGATCCTTTCCCCCCATCCCCGCTGCAATCTCTATTAATGCATCCTCCATCCCGAATCAATGGCCGGTGGACAATAACAATGCAATTCCGAAATGGATGCAATGGCCATGTTCCGATCACAACAGAAGAAGAAGAAGTTTTTTGATGTTGATGTTGATCCCGTCTAATCTCATGTCTCCCCTTCAAGGGGGAAAACGTCCATCTCCAGATCAAAATAGATGGGAACAAGGGGGAAATCTACCCAATCGCATCGGAAATCTGCTTACACTTTCACCACCGTAAAATCCAACTTTCCCGATCATTTCATGATGCATCCGAAACCAAAAACCAAACCAAACCGCGAGCAAATGCAGAACCTTTAAAAAGTTCGGTTCGAAAAGTTTCCTATTTCATTTTGTGATGTGATGACTCGAGAATAGATTTAAGCCTCTCGACACTCTCCCAAAATTACTTTGACTGGCGGCCTTTGCCCGCCAAGGTGGAAAGTAGTGGAGAAGATGAAAATCTTCAAAGATTTTACTGAGGGTGCACAAACCTCACCTCACCCACCCACCTAATAAATAATCTTCTCCAGGATTGAAAGCAACCGGAAGGAAGGAAGATCAGTGCTATAGGGATGATGATGCTGATGCACCGAAGCGAGCATTTTATGATTTGGAGTTTTCGCAGGAACCGCGCATTATTGGATTTATTATGATGCTCTCATGATGAATACGAAATGACGGAGTGGGTGGGTGGTTGCCTGGCTGGATGAATGCTTCCCCCATCTATCCCCAGTGCACATCACACTACATCCTTTTCTTTGCCTTCTTTTGATGGTGATGTATGCGGGCATAAGCTGGAAAACTTAAAATTCAATTTTTCTCCCTAGATGAGTAAACCAAGCGTGGGGGAGTTATTATGTTTTCTTTCAATTTTCCAGAACAAAAAAATTATGATGAGGTAATAAGCCCCAGACCAGACTCTACCTTGGTGGCTTACTGGATCTGGATCTACTATCTAGATCTGGATAAAAGTCAAGTCAATGCCTAGTCAAAGTAGCTTTTCCTGTGTGGAAACAATATTTCAAACTAATAATAATCATAATCATCATCACCATCATCATTTTTTAAATATTCCACGCAAAAAAAGTGCAAGTCAAAGTGGAGTTGGAGTGAAGTGAAGTCATAGGCTTGGGCCAACTAGCCATGCAGCCAGTACTAACACGCAATGAATTTAAGCACTTTTACCTTGCCAACGTTCCATACATGGGCTCATCGGCACTGGGACTGCCACTGGACTCATTATAAATATTTTTCTTGGGGATTATGAAAAAAATTCCAAGCCTCCCCCTCCTTCCCCAATCCCCATTCGAAAAAAACTCCAAAGAACTAATACTAATCCTTACTGGAGCGCGAAATCCAGGGAGCCAACAAACAGCCTGAGTCAACGACTAGGAATGAATATGAAAATGCACAAACTTTTTAATAAGCTTGGAAATGCATGTATGGACTTTCCTTTTCTTCCATCATCGTGATCACCACCTCCAAGAGGAAAAAACTCACTCGAGATGTCGAGATCCCGTGCCTGTCGTAACTTATCTGGGAAAGGAATGTCATGAAAGTACCTACTTGATGTATGTATATGTATGTTGTTTAGGGGAAGCAATATCGATAATAAGGTGAAACGCAAGGTTAGATACACTTTTTATTATGGTGTTGTGTACTTCTTTTCCACATGGGTGGATTGGCTTGGCTTGGTGAGTATATGGGGAAAGGACAGGGGACTGCGATACTACTATTGCATGACGATGACGGACGAGGTCGACGGAGAAGGAAAAAACCACATTACCCCTTTTTTCCATTCCACCAGACCAGAGGGTCGAGTGGAGTTGGGGTTGTGCTGTTATTTTTATGTATGTTTCGCGATAACTTTATGGTGATGATGATAAGATGGTGTGGTATGACAAGCCATCACCATAAATAATATTATTATGGGATGCGATCAACCCTGGAAATATATATGACGGATATGATATGATATTGCTGATGAGAAAACCGGGCCACCAGAGTATGAAGTTTATCCTGGCCTGGGTAAAACTGGGTTTCATTCCCATTTACTACAACTACTTCTTCCCCTTGTTGACTCACTTTTTTCCAGAGAGTGTTTTCCCCCTTTTTATCAACACTCCGGAATTTGATGATGATAAAACCGGGCAATGAAATGAATGCTCTTGATCAAGAGTTTTAAGGAAGGAGTGTAATTTGAAAGTTTCACGAGGGGAAAGATCGATGGGGGAATGAGTGATGATGATGATAACGCTGGAGAAAAACAAGAAGGAATTCCGGCACTAAGGTAAGGTATTGGGTAGGTAAGCTGGTTAGCTAGAGCTAGATGGAGAGATCTTCAGACTCAGGATGAAAATTGTGCTGGTGCACCAACACCAACCAAACAACTTTAAAATCCCTTTCGATCCAACAGGGTAAACAACCAGGCACTACCACTGCCACCAACCAATAATATTTTGCATAGGTAATTAGCTGTGGACCGTGGAACGCTGGAGAAAAATATTTTTGTGCTGATGATGCTAGAAAAAATGTATTTTGAAAATCCCTACTTCCCTCCCACTATCCCTTGTGAAGTTAAGCCCACGCAGGCAATCCAATTTCCAGGGGAAGTGCAAAAAACAGCAGAGTCATCAAAAGCACGTGGCGATTAAGTAAGTAAGAGGGGGAAACTCAACCCAAAACCCAAACAGCCCAGCTCTAGGTTGAGCTGGATGCTGGATGGATGTATAGGAATTTTAGCAATTTTCCATGAAAAATACTTAATAATTAACGAAAATACTGAAGTCCCTACCTTGATCAGCAGATCTCCCAGTGACAGACTCGAGTGGCTCCGGCTCTGGAATCTTTGGAATTTCTGTGCGGAAAAAATAAGCAAATTCTCATTTCCATACGAAGGAATCAATACATTGCTCAGGATAAAGGAAGGAATTTTATTCATCCCATCCATTAATTAGTTAGTCCTTGAGCTGAGGGGAGCAACGAGCAACTAGAGCTAAATATGTAATTAATGAGTTGGATACTCTAGTGGCCCCACTCGTTCATTATAATTAGTCCTTAGTTAATATCTTGGTACTTACTGACACACGGCGCGATGGGCGATCGACTCTGCTGATATCCTTTGGCACAACGATTGCACGTCAGTCCTGTGACCCCATCCTTGCAGGGACACTGACCCGTGGTTTGATTACAAACTCGGCCGGAGGCGCCCACCGGGTGACATTCACAAGCTGGAAAGAAACAAGAAACAGTCAACTTATTACCTTAGCTCCTTCAATTCATCAACCTACGAACCAACTCCAAAACTCCCAACGTGCGAAAATCCAGTAATTCATTTCAATTCTTCATTTTTTTCTTCCAGGAATGAACAATCAAGCTCATTCAATCTGGTCATTCACGCAAAGTCATCGTGCCCAAGCCCAATACTTCATTCAGACTTCTTATGACCCGAGGTCTGACGTTGTTGTTGCGGGGCTCTTGACTGATTGCCTGATTGGATTGACACTGATGTCAACGAGGACGGGAGAGTTTTTACTTACGGCATGCAATTTCACGTCACTTCAGTCAGTGCAATGCAAAATAGCTCATTCTCGGTCTCGGTGCAGGAACACCTGTGAAGAGTGTCGTTGGAGTTGGAGGGAATAATGCGTTGGAATTGGAATGCATAATATTTTATCTCTCTGAAAAAGGAATGGATGGATGGATTCTTATTGCACCGCTCACCACCACCGCTGCATTCTCAATGAGCCCGGGTGCCGTAAATGGAATGTGAGGAGAGATAAAGAAGAAAAATGCAAGAGATCTCACGATATTTTTTTTTCCAACGAGCGAGACCAACAACCATGTGCGCGTGAACAAGACGAGGAAGTAAGTTATGCATTATGCAAACTAACCTCAGGATTTTACTACGGAGTAGAGTTTACGTGGAGGAAGAAACAATAAAAACAATTATTTTTAGAATCTGGGGAGAAATGAGCAATTCACGCTTTCGAAAATAAAGCGCCACTACTCGACTCATGGCCTGGAATGGACTCCGTGTAAATTGTGCATTGTTCCCCTTGATCGGGTGCTGATGAGGATGATGATGATGTTAGGAAATGATTAGGTAATGGGAAATGTGGGTGAATGAAAAGCGATTTGAATTATGAATAGAATGGGAGCCCTAATGAAAAAAAAAACTCGCGAGGTGGTGGTGGCCAGGAAAAGAGAAAACACGTTGCCAGCACAGCGTAGCGTGGCTCCATGTGGCGCTCACCCAGTCTATTTTTTTCCGAGTGTTCAGTTCAGATGAATACATTTTTTAAACTGGGGAATGGCACGCAAACTTCAGGTCAAGAAAAAGAAAGAGTTTTGCATTGCAAACAACAACATTATTAAGCAGAATACAATACATCACATTGGTGCATGCAATGAGAAAAGCTAATCCAAGCCACCACCACCTCCATTCATTCGTAAAGAATAAATAAGAGGAAAAAATTATATTCACTTCCTTCAAGCGGGGCTGGTTGGTGTCACTCTGACTCGGCGACTCGGTGAGTGGATGTGGATGGAGTAAATGTTTTTTTACTTTTCTGAATACGTAATCACTTTTTTATGAACACCTCAGCAAAACAACAAAAAATTTTTCTTATTGAGTCGCGCGGTCAAGTGCTTTTAACACGCGCGCGTCTCTAAACTCTGTAGTATTGCGATCTCCCCTCAAGAAGGAGATATATTTTTATGGAGGATTCAAATTACAATTTTTATGGGATAGTTTTTTGGGCCATGTGCTGTGCCTCTCCAAAGAAATGAATGAAGAGGGAATAAAATCTTAATTTTAGTGTCTTCGGGCGAAAAACCTGAGTTTGACTTTCGTCTCGCTTCATCTCATTCATGCCCCCGCCATCCATGTCATTTCCTCTCTTGTTGCCAATAATGTAGCTTATAACTAGCGAGTTGGCAGACCAAGAAGAAGAAGAAGAATCAGTCGAGTCAGAATTACATATCGCATGTTTCAAAAAGTCATGAGCGCATTATAACGGTCGGCGGCAATAAGTTTCTTTTGGCAGTCGGCACACTTCAAACGAATTGCGATTACTATCAAAACCAATTCGCATCGACTGGGTGAGTATAAATGCGACTTGATTTTTTTATTGGCTTTCCTACCTGCACAGTACCACACTAGACTAGAAGACCAGACTAAGAAAGAATGGACTAGAAATAAAGTGGCGAAAAAAATATCCAAAGAATAAGACAAACATGCTTCCACCGCTCTACGGTTGGTGTTGTTGTTGTCGTCGAGTGGATTTCTGGATTGGATGCATGACATTTTCATGAAACTCCGAATTTTGAGCAGGAGCTCGAAAAAAAAGTCATCATGATATATATGATGATATTGTAAACGAGCATACGACACGCTTCCTTTTCATTATAAAGGGCACGAATTAAACGGGGCATTTGCTCACTAGCGAAAGAAATTGTTTCCTTAAGACAAAAAAATAAACAACAGCAAAAACAAGCACTACCCAGCCAAAAAAAGAGAGAGATTTTTTCTATATGGAAGGAAATCCACTTTGTAGATGTGATTAAGCATGCAACAGTAGAAGTTCAGGAGGTATTATAAAAAAAGCTAGTCGTGCTCAGCCCGAAAGTCTCGACTCGACGAGCTTAAATAGGAGAGGAAAGGCTTAAGACCAAAAAAAGTTATTTTTTCCTGGAAAAAAATACATAATAACTTGATAGACTACTTAAAGCTCCTCCACATTAAAGAGGGCATCCATCCACCCATCCATCCTTTCGGGGCTCAAAAGACTTCCAGCTTAATTTGCCTTTTTTTTCTCTGGAAAATTTCACTTTTCTTCGCCGAGTGAAATGAAACGAAAGCGGAACGGAGTGAAGTGGCTTGGCGTGGCGTGGTGGATTGGGGAAGTGAAAGCACCGAAGAAAATACATGTATTCATATGGTCATGGAGCATTGTAGTGGGCCACTTATGAATCATACATTTCCATTAGGAACGGTGACATGGCTCACTAACAGGAAACTTGTGTAATAACAGTCCTTCTGGCAAAGGTCACCTTCTTCCTTGGAGGCATGTACTGTGCATATCTAATATCCTCCCTGAAATATAGATACACCGACGACGACGCTCAAAGCCAGACTAACTGACTGGAGAAGGAAAAAAGTAGTTGAGTAGTAGTAGTGGAGTCTTGTCGGGATCGAATCACCCTCAATTTTTTAGCAATTTTAACTAGGCTTCCAGAAAACAGGATCATCATCCCAAACAGTGCCAGTGTCTCAGCTGTGCCAAGTATTAAAAAGCAGCTTCGTCGTGTCGTGAATGACACGAAAAAAAATCTCCGGGAAGGAAAAAAGTCGATATGGATGACTTTGATGACTGGAGCTCATCATCATCATTTTGTACTTATTCCATCCAACTCCGGGTTTTTACTACTTTCTCGATCCACTCGCTCATCAATTAATTAATCAATGGAGAGAGAGCATTCGAGAGGCAATCGCCATTTAGAGGTCGTTTACTTCTTCCCGAGGAAAAATTTAAAGCTCACTTACTTCGCTTTTCCTTATAAAATGAAATTATTATTCCTATTGCAAAACACTAAATCTCCTCTTTTAGTCCTCCAACTCATTTGCAATTCATTCATCATCATTTCACATTGTCGACGAAAAAAGGAGGAATTCCTCATTTGCTCACCCACCAAAATATTATTACGCAACAAACAATAAAAATATATTATTGTGGCCGCATTAGGCATTGTGCTCCTCGAAATCATGTTATTCGTGCTCATCCTCCTCGGAGCGCCATTTAACCCCGAACAAAAAAAAAACACACACACACACAAGTACAAATTCTGAAAATCCTCATTGTTCATCTCCCCACAAAAATGGCAGGGTTGTTGCTGTTGAGCATTTTGGCATTGTGCATTCCCCCATTAGAGGAGCATATTACTACTACTATGTAGTAAAATAATATATTTTTTTAGGACAGCAGCATCCTCACAATAAAAATATATTATTGTGGCCGCATTAGGCATTGTGCTCCTCGAAATCATGTTATTCGTGCTCATCCTCCTCGGAGCGCCATTTAACCCCAAACAAAAAAAAACACACACATGAACAAAATCTGAAAATCCTCATTGTTCTCCCCCTCCAAAAAATGGCAGGGTTGTTGCTGTTGAGCAGTTTGGCATTGTGCATTCCCCCATTAGAGGAGCATATTACTACTACTATGTAGTAAAATAATATATTTTTTTGGGACAGCAGCATCCTCTGCAATGGCTGATGGCTCAGTCAGAATTTAAATGGCTAATTCTTTATTGGTGGTTGCCCTTTTTCACCTTTTCCTCACACTTTTTTTTATTACGACTTGCGTTTAGTGTGAGCGTAACGCAGAGGGGGGCAATATTGGACTCGACTCGACTCGAGTTGAGTTGGCTTGGCTTTGGCTTGACTGCAGCAGCCAAGCTACAGCGCACATAAAAACCATATTCCACCTCTTCAAAACCATATCTTCCCTTCCTTTCTTGGAGAAACTCCGTCTGTCTGCCCCAGCCAGGATAACAAAGAGTTTGGTTTGGATAAATACGTGCGTTTCAGTTCAGATGCGTTTGTTAACTTCCCTTGTAGGAGCGGATAGATCATCATCCCATGCTCAGGGAATGCTTCGAAGATGATGAAAAATCCCATGAATTTCTTTTTTTGTGAAAGGAGAATTCCCGTTTTAATGCCCATTTTGTGGTGATGAATCGACTAAAACTTGGTTCAACTGAAAGCACTAGGACCACAGGAATCAGTTACGTATTTGTCATATTTTACTGCTTCCCCCTTTTCACTTCAGTAAAAACAGCAACACATCCAATCGACAATGACAACAACGTAATAGTTTCGCTGGATTTCGCCATTGTCTGGTTGGATTTTGGATCCAGAACCAGAACCAGTGTTGTTGTCGAACATGACGAAATCATGTCACCCCATCTGGAATGGGGATCCATTCCCTCTTTTGTTCGATTATCCTTCCCTATTGTCACACCACGATAGTGCTAATACGAGGATAATGAAGCCATGCCCAAATGAGAAACGCGAGCCTTACACGATTTTTATTAGCTCGCTTCGCTCATTATTTCGAATCGAATCGAATCCAGCTCAGGTGAAAAGACAAGAGATGAGCAGCGTGTCACAACCAGAAACCAGACAAAAAAACGCTTGCTCAGGGAAAAGAAGAATGATGATAATGATGATGCTCGTTGCTCGTTCATCTAAAACTGATCGGACAAGAAAGAACAACAACGAGAGCAACAGTTTCTTTTCGCTCGTAGGCGAGAAGAAGGAAGAGAAAAAAAATGCGCTAGAATAGTGCGATTGGGATGGATGGAAGTCTGAGTTTCTCTTTTTTTTTGTTGTTGCCACCCTGGAAGAAAGACATGACGAGTCTGGCTGTGAGCTAATGTAATAATGCGATGATCATGATTGTAATCTTGTGAGGTTGAAAGGTAAACTGATGCTGGCTTACAAGTCATGCCAGACCTGTGGGCAGAGAGAGATCGGATAAGAACTTAGTACTACCGTATTCTCGGAAATAGTGCGCGGACCTCGAATATAGCGCGGGTATGAAATACAACGCGGGTTTGTTATAAGATCTCCCTGTTTGTCCATGTTTGTGCTAAAAATGGCACTGAAACGGTCACGCTACCTGGAGAACCATGTCTAACTCTTCAAACATGTATGATTCAGGAATGAACTGACTGAATTACTTGAAAAAACATCACTAAAAAGGAAAATTTAGGGTCGTGTACAGAAGGAGAAATATTAGAACGCGGATCTGAAATAAAGCGCGGGTCTGGAATAGAGTGCGGGGGGTCGTGGGTCCGAGTCGAAAAATTTAATAGAGCACAGGTGCTATATTTCCGAGAATACGGTATTACTATATTTATCAGGTGGATGCAGGATTGGATCTGTACATTACACCTCGTCTGGTTGAGACAACAAGGAATGTACTTATCATAAGTCTGGGCTCTGGAAAAAGGAATGAGATCACTAAACTGACTTCCTCCAAAATAAAGTTATGTGTTTGCTCACTCATTCATCCAAGCACACGAATACATTCCTTTTTTTTCTGCCGATGCACTAAAATGATAAGTAAAAAGAGAATGTCATGTGGAGTGAGTGAGTGAGCACACTTCCTCCAACTTTATCTGCATTCTGCATGAGCGCCCGACATGGATTCAGATTCGCCAGGAGGGAGGGAGTGAGTCAGGGAATGAATGAATCGTGGTCCTTGTCTTCTTGTCACAAGTAATATGAATATGTCCTCCCGGGAGAAAAATAAGAGCCACGCATCCCATCCCATTTGTATTAGTCCAATTGCGATTCTCAATTCAAAAAAAACAAAATCTGCATGAGCATTCATGATGAGAGTATGGAGTTTGTTCGGATGGCAGATAAATATTTTCGCATTTGAATTAAAATATCTAGGATTTCAAGGAGCAACGCATGTGGGCGGAGGATGATGACGATGATGAACACAGTGGTTGTCATTTTCATTTAGGGAACATACGGCCAGGAAATTTACACAGGGTAATTATCTCTTCACGCTGGATTCCCCTCCCCCTCCACAAAATATACGATTTTTAATTACGGTACGACCAAGGTCTCATTCATTAAATGGGATAGAGGAAAGCGGGACAAGCTATAGGATATCCAGCAAGGAGGATTTTCAGAGTGGTTGCGGTTGGGGGAAATGGAATGAGTGAGAGTGATGAAGTGAGTCCAGAAGACCAGACCGTACTAAAACCAAATTCCAGGATTTTTTTTCGGT
>JAHZNH010000657.1:0-14783 GCA_027744355.1 Tyrannoseira gladiata
AGTGTGCCTGCTGCTCTAGGAACTGGATGTATGGGAATCTTAGAAAAGACTCCGTCATATGAAATTCCGCCCAGAAGACCTCTCGTGTTTGAGACCGTGTGTAGGAAATTAGACCGTTAATTTATTGAATTCTCCGTGGATGATGGATGCATCCTCAAAGTTTTAATTTATGTTTTATGCGTTTTTACTACTGATTCACGAAAGTTGTGAAGTGAAAGCTGAATGTTTGCACTATTTTTTAAATAAATTGCATTTATTCATTTTTATTTCGTTTTTGCATTATTGTGTGCTTGCTTTCTCGAATCACATTGATTCGGTTGAAGATTCTTTTCTTCTAAAAATTATTACTCCATCATGTAAATAATGACAGATCATAAATTAAAATTGCCTTAAAGTCATAACAGAAACTAAAAACTACTATTCTGTGATCTCTACAAACTAAAACAACTTAAACCATAAGATTGAACTGATACTGAAGAGAGTAAAAATAATCTTTGAAATTAAATTGCTGAAGTAAATATTTTTTAACATAAAGTCTAATACAAATAATAAATGATTAACAAAAAACTCTTAACCAACTACTACTTCTTATGCTCACTCTCCACTACGAACTAAAAACAGTAATTATAGTTCTTGCACAAAAGAAATAATTTTACTAAGCCATGCTCTTACCATTTCCTTTTAAAAAATTACTCACTACATTAAAATAAGTGATAATAAGTACCTAAAAATAAAAATAATAATATTGTGTCTACCTACCACTAAATATGGCAACTTGAACAGTTGTTGTATGAATTCACTTCATTTAAAAATTAGAGATTCACAACGAAAAATGGTTCATCATCATCATGACATGACATGACACAACAGATCTAAGTTTAAGATTGTTCGTTCTTTTAGCATTCCTTCCCCACTTCCCTTGCATCAGATTTTGCATCTTTTGTTTTACTTGTCAATTGAAATCATCATCACTTTTTATTGCATTGACCGGCCTTGACATCGACTTGACATAAGAGAGTAAAAGTAATAATTATTTTTTTCATCGTTATTATCCTCATAATTAAGTATAATTTGTAATGATTACGTATCATAATAATTTTTTTTTCATAGGCCATTAAATAGAGTACACTTGATTCATCTTAACAGTACCATAATAATTAATAATTTTTTATGCACATCTCAATTGAAATCTTATCCCTTGAAGGGAATTAAGTAGGCATATATCAATCAATCATTATACCACTTCAATTCAATTTCATGCAATAATGAATGGACTAAAGAACATAATCGACAGGTAAAATACGCACATACATATACATACACATCCATCAAAAAAAATCTTCATATCGGACATTAATCCATCCATTAAACATCATCATTCCCATATAACCAACTTAACTGAAAAGTGCTCACCTTTTACACTTTCACCACCTAATTAATTCTCTATTGAGGTATAATTCGAACGCACTTATTTTCACACCGAACCAGAACCAGACCAAAATAAATGAAGAGAAAGAATCGATCGTTTTAATCTCTACCCATTATGTAATCTCGTCCTGAGAAAACAAAAAGTATTCCTAACGTAGTAAATCAGTTATTTTTATTATGGCTACAATTTGCTGGCACAACGTAAGTAAGAATCGGTTTCAAAGTAAAAAACCCTACTTATTTTTATAAGCTTTCACTCACTGAAACTGTATGGCAAAAAAGTCAAAGTTTTGGTCGTCAACTATAATTTACCTTAATTGAGTTTCTTCCCCAAATGGACTTAAGATTCCTTCAGTACGTTACATGCATCCCTTCCTAACATTCCCGATTTCTGACTGACCTTTTTTGTGCTTCCAAGATGCCAGATACCACCTACTCCATTGATCAGTTCCTTTTCCTTCCAGGGTATGCAGTACTTACGCTAGGGCCTAATTAATGACAAAAAATTTTGTTTTCAGTAGTCCAATCTTGAAATCGTTGTAATAATTTCCCATTTCCCTAATCCCGAATTTTTTTCGCATACGAATACAATAATTGTACAGTAATGATCTACTCTAACTTGATTCATCTATTTTTATCCAGATAGGGTTTGGAAGTACTCATGTTTTCAAATTGTAGTTTAGAGTAAAGCTAAATATATGTTCAAGAGTCATTTTTCGCATCGCACCCATGCACCCACNAGATAGGGTTTGGAAGTACTCATGTTTTCAAATTGTAGTTTAGAGTAAAGCTAAATATATGTTCAAGAGTCATTTTTCGCATCGCACCCATGCACCCACAGTCCGAAACAAATTTTTCTGAGGTGTCTGTTCTACAAAAATCTCATGAAATTTTTTATCAAATCATCATCATTCATCCACTCGCTCCAAGCACCCGCCCTCAAGTAAAGCTGTCATTTATGCTTATGCTTTCACCGGGTTTTTCAAAACAAAAGAAAATGGAATTCCATCAAACACCATCAATCAATCAACGAACTGAACAAATCTCATCCATTCATCATGAATTCTCATTGAGGGTCTTTTTTCCAATTCAGGGATTAGCTAAACTACGAGCTGAACGAGAGAGAATTTATTTCCCTAGCTAACGATCAGAATATAATTTTTTATTCTTAAGGATGAAACCATACCTAATCCTCAATGACCGTTTAGAAGTCGTCGTGATGTGATGGACTGATCTGATGGCCGAGTAAAACTTGCTTTCACAAATTCCATTCTTTTCCCTTGAGTCGATCGAGTTGCTAAAAGTACTTAATTGAGAATGAGAGTCGTCATCAACCCCTAATTGCATAAAATCCCTTCGTCGTCATCATTAAAACTTTTTCCCTAGTAAATTATGTATGTACGTACGTAATAACGGTATTTTTCCATTGAAAAAATGTCTGGAAGGCACAAAGTTATTTGTTATATGAAACCATACCTAATCCTCAATGACCGTTTAGAAGTCGTCGTGATGTGATGGACTGATCTGATGGCCGAGTAAAACTTGCTTTCACAAATTCCATTCTTTTCCCTTGAGTCGATCGAGCTGCTAAAAGTACTTAATTGAGAATGAGATTCATCAACCCCTAATTGCATAAAATCCCTTCGTCGTCCTCATTAAAACTTTTTCCCTAGTAAATTATGTATGTACGTACGTAATAACGGTATTTTTCCATTGAAAAAATGTCTGGAAGGCACAAAGTTATTTGTTATACATTCGCCAAGAATTTTCTCCTGGAGGCCTGGTAAAGAAGAGCACTGTTCCAGGGGTGAAATCCATATGCGATAATATACACATCATTCATCATCCTTTTGCTATCATCTCGTCCGTTTTTCCCCATTTCTTCATCAGTTTTCAAATAAGGTATGATCATTAAAAATTTCGTCGTGCACATTTAACCGGGTCATTTCTCTCTTTATGTAGGCACCACCTATTGAGTGAATTGAAATCTTTTGAAGATTCTTTTAAGTAATAAAAAAATTTTTCTTCCGTCCTAATTTCTACGTGCCTAAGTATTAATCTAACCGCCTTTTTAAATGTAATATTTAGTTCCTAATCAAGTAAAATCCTTAAATTTACTCCGTTCAGAATTCTTTAAAACGTATTTACGTGTAGTTTTAAGTTTCTTATCTCAATAAACTTTTTTATGGCAATCTCATTTAATGTTTTTTAAAAAATTGCTTTTTTCAACAAGGCTAAACAGTTCACTTGTATAATTTTCGTTTTGAGGCAACTTGCGCAGGAAGTGCAACAGTAAAATGGTTGTCTTTCTTTTTTAAGATACAAGTTTCGTCATTACACCATCAATATATCATCACCACCTATTTAAGACCTAGAGTACGTACACGAAGAAGAAGTTATTCTCTTTTTTTATATGGCATCATCACGTTTTTTTCCATGTTCCTTAAAATACCGTATCTATATAAAAAGGATGATAGGATTATAGTATTGCTTTTCATAAAAAAGTTTCTTCAATTATTGCATATGAGGATGACTTTGATAGATTAGTTCGTAAGTACTTAGTTATTCGATAAAAATTGACCTCGTCCATCGATCGTCATTA
Source organism: Tyrannoseira gladiata (assembly GCA_027744355.1). NCBI lineage: Eukaryota > Metazoa > Arthropoda > Collembola > Entomobryomorpha > Entomobryidae > Tyrannoseira > Tyrannoseira gladiata. The sequence continues at coordinate 4,031 of JAHZNH010000657.1, forward strand.
AAAATCAACTACGATCATGTCTAGCCATCTTAATCTCAGTTTTTCTCAGCTGGATCCTACCTAGTAGCTACCTACACACCTACACCGCACTAAAAAAATCATTGTCTTTGGACTGCACTGGATTCAAATGCGTACTTTTCTATATGGACTTTTTCCCAAGACACCAAAGAAAGCGATACAATCTCCTACTCTAAGGAGGATGAATCTCTAATGGATGCTGCGAAGGCTCCGTGAAATAAAAATACTCTCAACTTGACTTTTTCAATTGATTGCATTCGGTATTAATTCTACGTATAATTTCAAGTTTCTCAAACCCAGCACAACTCAAGAAAGCGGCGCCTGCTAAGTACAATGGCTCTCTAATATAGCTGCATTGAAAAAAATTTGATTATCTATCTACTGTGATTGTGTTGCATTGCAAGGGAAAACAACAATGATTTTTATGGCGATCTAACCAAGCGATCGAAGGAAAGTTTCAAAGTCCCACCTTAAGAAATCTTGACGATGTGCGTTGATCCCTAAAAACAATACCTAAGTGCCTGCCTGCCTGTCTGTGCATAGCCATGTTTTCATATACCTGGATAAAGAACAACATAAGAATAGTTGCAATCTGAGTGAAATCATTAAGGTCTTTGCTACTCATCATTATTGGGTAAACTCATTACCATGATTTTGCAATATTGCGTAAAAAGACTCTCATTATTCATTATATCGTTACTCAAGATCGGGTGAAAGTTGCTCTACGCTCTAGAAACTGAAGTGAGAACCTTCACAGCACAAAAGGAAAAGCTATCTCTGCAAACCTCAGTAGACTCGTATTATTTTTTCCTTGGGTAGGTAGGTAAGTAAATAGTAGTATATACAAAAAACATTATTTTTCCTTCATTTTTTTCGAGCACTGGTTCAGTAATTAATCATGATAATTAAGGCACTACAATAATGTACAATAATATTATATTACTCTTTTTCCATGAGATTACATAGAGACAAATAATTAAGATTTAAGTATTGCTAAAAATATTATTAATTATCAATTACCAAGATTATTATTATTAAGTAACACTGAAACTGTGTAGTTTTTATCAAATGCTGCATAATACACTTATAAGTGTGATGGAGAAAAAGGTAAATATTATTATTATTATTGGGTACATTTATAATATATTTCTTGCAAGAAACACTCAACTTTTCTCTTGAGATACGCAACACCAACAACAACTCTAACAGGTAAGTAATTTAACAAGACTTGGGGGAAAGTGAGAAAAAAAACATTTTACGCGCGGGGGTACAAAACGAACGAACGAACATCGGACATGTATTTTTAAGTAAAAGTCCTTGCTGCACACTTTCTTTTTCTGTACGTATTTTCCTTTTTTCTCCCTGTCAGATTCAAGTGGAGTAGGTTTAAGGTAGTCGACTGAATAAAATAGAACGTGCGCTCCATAATCGTCCCTGATTATACTTAAAAATTGAAGTACTCATAAGTACCGGTCGGTTGTCAAAAAAATTAAGTCATTCATTAAGAAGTATTATTATTGATAGCACCACCTTCATTTATTTCCTGCTATGAATTAAACTGTGCGATTCCTCCCTCGAACCCACCATAAGACTCATTAAGTTTCATTATTTAATATGACAATATTTTCCCCACCTTATCGTCACATTTTTTTTCGTTAAAAACACAACAACTAGAACAGGTCGATTTAAAAAAAACTCGGATTGAAATAAAAACTCTTTGGGGGAAAACAAGCAAGTGTGGATTGGATTGGCTTGGCTTCTAATAAATTAATTAAAATGGAGATAACTATAGCTGATGATGCACTAGTAATAATTATAAGTACAACAATACAATCAAAGATTAAAGGACCTCCCTCGGAAAAAAATATTAATACAGTTTTGTAAGCATAACGTTCTTGAAAAAAAACAGTGGATAGTAGCAAGGAGTTTTGAAATTTTTTAAAAAATATTAATATTATTACATAATTTTTATAATTATTAATATATTATTCTCATTTATTTATTGCATATTTGATTTTAACGTCATATTATTCTTTAAAATTATGGCAATGCCGAATAAATAGCGATTGCTGGAGAGATTTTTTATATATTTATAGAGTAGTACTAATAATTAAAAAGTTGTTTTTTTTGAGTCTGTTCATGTTCATTAAGAATAGTATTATTATTATAAACTAAGATTTAAATAATTAACTTGTTGTGTGTTACATTACATATTGTTGCATTGATTACGGGAGAAAAAGTATAGAAGACAATGAAATTGATTACAAGAGTTGTTTTATTTTTTTGTGGAGATTTCTTTTCTCTCAGCAGCTTCAGATCAGAAGAGTAGTAGTAGTAGAGTAGTAGAGGAGTAGTCACAAAAACTACAGCACGACAATAGGAGGTGAGTAGTAGTCGGATATAATTGCAAATATTTTTTTAAAAAACGTTTTGGTTTCTGTGTAGAGAAGTTTTGGTAGTAGTAGAAGTGGTAGTAGTAGAATAATAATTTTTTTTGCAAGTCTCATCATCATCATCGCTCCCACGAACTGACTGTGATCGAGTCTGTCTCTTTCCGTTAGCAACTTCACCCTTTTCTCTTAACGTGTGTGTTTTGTGATGTGATAGCGAATTTCTGACTTTCGACAAATCGATTGGTTTTGATAGAGGATTGATTTTTTATTTAGGCATTCAGTTTTTGGTTAGAGTTCCAATATTGCGCTCCTCCCACCTAAAAGTGTTAAAAAAAGAAAAGACAAAACCACATTTGAGGTTAGTCTTCGCATATGAAAAAAAATTTTCTTGATATTGCTTTCATCCTTCCATAAAAAAATTGTCTATACTCCTTAAATACTGTGATCATTATTGTGAGATAATAATTAGATCAAATCAATTCAATCAATCAATCTTCTAGAGAAATACCGGCTGGAAGAGATCGACTGAGAAAGATAAAAATAGTCCAATAATAATAATTAATGAACTCTATATTATTATTATCATCATCATCCTTTCTTCGGATTGCTTAAATGTAGCGAATGAGGATCGCTCTGATTCATTCGAATTCATTCAGCCAGTATTTTCTTCTTGAATAAGTCATAAGTACTTTTACTTCATTTTTGGCACCTTTCCCCGAGTAGTTATATTTTTGTTTCACTGCAGTAGTAATCAGTACGCTAAACCTGGAAAACCTCATTTTTATTGTCATTATTGTTTCTACATGGAAGCGGGCCACTCACTCTCACTCTGGAAAAAAAGTCAACTCAACTCAATAAAACGGAAAGAGCAACATCATCATATCATCATCATGAAGGTCCCGCTCCGCTTTCCCCTGAATAAAGTACTTTCCCTATTGCAGCACACCAACCACACCACCACCACACACGCTTCTATTTTTTCCACTCTGTCTGAGCGGGCGGTGCGTTTTTTTTAGAACAATGAAAACGACAGAAAAAAAAGATCCACACAGTTTTTAGTAGATTCACGCCAGAGATAAAACCACACTCGGAAAAAAATGTGACAGGAAGTTTTTGGTAATGAAGTGGGGACGAGTAGTAATAGTAAGTAGTACTTTTTTTTCTCTCTCTCCTCAGAATATTTTTCTGTCCCAAACAAAAGTCTGGGGGGAAAGGTATGTTTGCAATAAAAAGGATTTAATGCAGCGTTCCTCCACACAGACCGCAGACCATACCTACCTACCGAGCGACCAGCCAAACGACCGACCTCCACACATTCCCTAATAAAAGAAGAGTGGCGGTGAGTTTGATGACTTTAATGAATGGCACTCTCTCTCTACTAAAGTAAAATGATGGTCCTCCAGAAATATGCATAAAAAATGAACTAACAGTAGGAGTAGTAGTAGTAGCACTATTTATGTAGGAGTAGTAGTGAAAATGTTTATTCCGTACTAATAAGATCGCTTACCATAGTCATTCCCCTCACCTGGCAAAGCACATTTTTTGCTCCAAAGCGGGGATGTGGATGAGGTGGAGAAGTGGATCACAATCACGACGATATAAAAAGTACTACACACACATAAAGTGCAAAAATAAACCTTGAAGACAAAAATTAGCACAGCAAGAAAGAAAGGAATAGTAAAAATCTTAATAGAAATTCTTCCGCTTTTCCTTGACTCGAATGGATTCGATCAGTTAGAGAAATCACAACACCTCATCATCATCATCATATCATGCTCAATATTCACAAAGTAAAAATCTTAATAGAAATTCTTCCGCTTTTCCTTGACTCGAATGGATTCGATCAGTTAGAGAAATCACAACACCTCATCATCATCATCATATCATGCTCAATATTCATATTGCTTTTTCGTTTCTGTAGGACCTCTGCTATGATCATGGTTCTGATATGAAATGAAATAAGAAATATTTTTTTTCGTTACTCCTTCTTCATCAACCAACCAACACGAATGGGTCTGCATGGAGCAATCACGCTGCAGTTCCTCTTTTTTTTGTTACATACCCAGGGTGGAAGAAATGTGGAGGGAGGGAGGGTAAAAGGAAGGAAGAGTGGGAAACCAGGCTTTTTCTTGAAGGATATTAGCGATAAACAGTCAGGTTTCTTTGTTCGGGCTGGGGTAAGTTTCGCTTTAGGTAGAGGGTTTTGCGATGGGGGAAAAATAATGCGGTTTTTTTTACAAAACAGCAAAATAAAATAATAATGAATTACTGCTCTGGTGTTACTGCAAATTGAACCAACCAACAACGAACAAACAAACACAACAACAAAGAAACAAACAATGCGACTGACTTATCGATACGAAATGAATGTATTGTTATTATTATCATTACTTCGTTCGGAACTAAGAATAGTCATTCTTTACTGGTGAAGAAAGAGAGAAAAAAAACGAAAAGAGAGAGAAATAAAAAAAAGTTATCATGAGGCTTGGCTTGGCATGGCATGGCTTTCGGCTTGGACTTTCACTTGCATTATGGCTTGGTCTTATGCTAGCCTTTTAGTTCGGAATAGTTTTTTTTGTCTTTTTGTGAGTGAGACAAAGAGTATTAGTAGCACTATTAAGTACTTTGGATTACTTGGCTTGGGTTTTTTTTTCTCGCACGGATAACAATCAATCATCACATCAATCCAAACAAAAAAAATCAATTCAATTCAGTTCAATCCAACCAAATCTAAGGAAATTATTGAGAAGGATATGCAAACCCGTACGGGAGAAAGTACTAAAAAACTGAAGGATAATCAAGACCAAACAAAAAAACCAAAACATAGAGCAACGAGAAAACCCTTTCTCTTTCCCCGGATAAACATTACACAACTTTGTTTTTTTACGAACAACGGTAGCAGCGGTAGCGCAAGTACAAAAAACTGCATGAACAAAAATAATATAGATAGATATATATTTCTTTGTTAACTACTCGGACAAAGGTGACTTTTTTGTGATTAGTAAGTAGAAGTACTTTTTTTCTTGGCTTTGTTCTACTTCTGGCTGACAGCAGCGACAGCGGCGGCAGCAGCAGCATAAGAAATCTCATTCACAATCAACAACGGTAATTTATCGCAGCGCTGGACTGGATATGGAAAAAATACATATAGATTTTTATATATGACACGGGTCACTTTATGTCACTCAAAAATAGGTCGTGTAATGAATTATTATGCTGTATATGTTCAATTATTCGATATTGATGTACGTACAATAATTATAGAATAAAAATACTTTCCCGTGAAAAAAATTCATCGAGGTTTTTCCACAATTCCTCGTGAAAGTACTTAACAGCAATAAATAATATTTTTTGCAGTGGCTGGGTCTAGAAAAAACGATTGCCACGATTGTGAGCAAATTATGTTCTCTTTTTTACAGCAACTTGATTGGATTCGATTGACTCAGCGGCGGCGGCAGCGCAGCACTCTTTCATCAGAAGTAGAGAGTTGTTGTTACAACAAAACACTTTTTTTACAGCAACTTGATTGGATTCGATTGACTCAGCGGCGGCGGCAGCGCAGCACTCTTTCATCAGAAGTAGAGAGTTGTTGTTACAACAAAACAAAGTATTATATATATATATAAATATATCGATAATAATAATATCAGTCGTTCATTATTATTATGATTATTATTGGGTTTAATATTATTCTCTTTCTCGCAAGTCATTACATACTCTATCGCGCGTACTCATGATTTCGCATCATTTGCATTTGATTAATGTGATTAATTCTGTCTAAAATAAATACACAAGATAAATACGAAAAAAAGAAGCGTGAATGATATGATAATTATAATGATTATTAAGTATTATTAATTAAGATTAGAGTTGTAGTATAATTACTGTTTAGAGTCACCTGCTATAGTAGTAGTGTCGTGGTTGTTAGTGAAGGAGGGAAGCAGAAGGATCCGTTTTAGGAAGGTAGGGGTGGTCCCTCAATCCCGTCAATCGTCGAACTCCACTCATCTTACCGACTTTATCAATTCATGTATAAGAATCAGAAATAAAATCTCATCAGTAATCGGAAAACAAATTCAAAACGAGAGAAAATTAATGATTTTCATAGATGAATGAATATTTTATGCACCTTTCCAAACCAATCAAAACTAAATATAGCTTATAAAATGTAAAGTACACCCCGTGTCATGTAGTTCTCATAATGCCCCAATGATGCAGAGATGGGAAATATGCTTGTTTTTTGTTGTGCGCGTATCCGGTATCAAGATATCGAGATTAAAGCACGATGATGCACCATCAATTTCACAAATGCTGATGACAAATGACCACTGCATGGTCATGACCTGACATTGCCAACTAAGCTTAATTCTTATTTCCTGTTATAAATTAAACTATGAACTCTACTTGACCAAACTACGTATGTACCTTATACCTTAATGTATGGCCACAAACCTCTAAAACATACACACAAATACATATAGATACACCATTGTAATACACTTACTCTTTGACGCAGAATATACTTACTTCTCATTATGGTATCTTTTTTTGGTTATTTCACCTTAAAGCTCTTTTTTGTGCCAATCACATCAAATAATAAAAATAACGTACGTATCGTATCATATCATATCATAAGATGTCCGCTCATGGACATAGGTCAGACATTACTACTTATTATCCCTCGAAGCATAATTATTACAGCAGTGCACTACGAGGGCCGACCATAAATACATCATGTAGCCGTAGTATCTATCTATCTAATCAAGAAAAAATCGCCTAGAAAAAAACTTACAGACCTAAAATAAGAAAAAAATTCCTTTAGGCTGGAATCAGCACCGCCTTAACCTCACTTTTCTCCTTCACTTTTTTTTTCATTTCCCTATCCTATTTTACTCGAGAGACGCTCTAGCTTTATTAGCTTTAGCTCCTGCTCCCCTTCCTTAAAATGTAGGGTAACACACGCAATTTATTCAGAATATACAAAAAATGGTAATGTAAACTTGGCACATGTACTATAATCAAAAACGTACGGTATTTTTTCTAGCAGAAACGATACTAACTCTAGAAGAGTTTTATCCATCTCCTGATGCGTCTAAATAATCAAAAGAGAAGAACTAACTAAATTCTACCAGTCCTCTCACTGATTAGGGATGGACGACATCCTATTTACGTGATTATCATTGTTCATAATTGAATGACTAATTCATAAAATAAAAAAATTGTACTGGTAATAGCATATGAAACAGCTCGTTTTACACAGTGCAAGCACACTTACACTGCTCCCTAGAAAAAATTGTATTGTACAGTCTATCAAATTCAAATTTTGTGTTCCCCCAAAAAATATTATTCCTAAATAGAAGTCATATATTGAGTCTGCCACTCATTTCCCTCCAAAATTTATATATAAAGTTAAGGGACCTGACGATCTAGCTGATGCGCGATGCGACAAAGAGACAACCAGTTACAAACGCCAAGTACCTAACAATACATTTTTTCGTTGTCTTGTTGCATTATTGTGTGATCATGATCATGACGAGTAATTTAGAGTGGCTCATCATCATAAATTACCACCAAAGAGAGGAGAAAATGGAAGCGAGAAAAACTGTGTAATAGATATTACACACATTATTACGCACCCTCCTACAACACTAAACAATAAAGAATTTTTAGAGAATTCTTCTTCCGTGCGCTAAAAGTCAACCGAAGAATTTAATTAAGCCTTCTCAATGTATTTTCACGACTACCATAAAAAAATCCTTTATACTGTCCCCATTGCATTGCAGCATCCACCACCACCACTACTGCTACTAGTGATAGCGCATTTTTTTACTGGTCTTTAAAAAAACTTCGGCATAAAACCCCCATAAATGTATGTATAAATGGGAATAGGGAAGTAATAAAAAGTAAAAAAAGAAGGAAGAAGTCATTTCTTCCCCAAAAGTACCATCACGTAAGTACTTTTTTCTTCTCATCCCTTTCCATCTTCTTTTTTCAGTCAAGTACAAACGATTAGCATTAAATAAGAATTAAATTATAATAAAAATGATCACCAATGTTTTCTTCTGACTGGAAACCGGTAAAAAAATTCTCCCTTGATTAACAAGTCTAGATAGATAGATAGATACTTTTTCCAGAAATAAAAACATAAAAAAATTGGCAATTTTCTTCTTGCTCTGAGACTCCCTGCTTCCACTGAAAACTTTTTTTTTATCACCCACGGCTATTCACGTATCATTGATTTCTTTTGAGGAAAGCATCACTGACCTTACGTTTTGAGAAATTAATGATAATTATAAATGTGGAAAAGAATTATATACTGCTCATATAATTATAATCATCACCACCATTGCCCTATCAGCGGCTAAGGGGTTGGATAAATAATCATCTTCTTTTTTAATTTCTTGCCAAAAATGGAATTTTTTTCTTTAAACGTCTACACACTAAAAATAATCCTTCTCTCTTTTGCGAAATGTCTAGAGACAAAAAAACGATGAGAACCGAAGTTGTTTCAACCTTCACATTAAAATTTATTGGAGCAGTGAAAAGAGCCTCCTCCACAGATACTAAAAAAATGACCAACCAATACGTATTACTATTACTCCATGAGCAGATTGAATTGTTCCTTATCTAGAAATGATCAGGAATATGGACGGTTCTTTTCTGGAGGAGGTAACCCCGTCGTGGTTGTCCGTCCAAGTTGGTGTTTATCTAATAACTTTTTTATGCGATTCTGTGTACATCTAACATTTCAGTGCCAGGTACAAATGCATTTTTTTCCTCCTCGTTTTTGGACCTCTAGCAATAAATCAATTTCTTCTTTTTTGGGACCAATGCATCAGCGACGGAACATCTGAACAAATGAACGCATCTCTCTGTTGTTTTAACCTTGGGGAGCTATCTACTAGCTTAAGCTACATCATTATGAACAGTATTCTATTGAAATTCATAATTTTTTTCTCTAGATGATCGTAACAGATAAAGTGATGATGGTCGACCAAAACTCATATTTTCTCCCCCATTTTTTTCTTGAAGTTTCACACATGTTCAGTGTGTTTTAGAATTAAAGTTGGGATATGCCCTTGAGGCGCAGAAAGATCTTAAATAGTATTAAGTATGATGACATAATGACGCAAGCTTAGCTTTCGCTCGATTTGCCAGATTCCTGCTCATCTGCTTTTCTTTCCTTTGACATTGGTCACCTTAAGATATATACATTTCTACCAGAATATTATTATTATAGGTTTGTTTTTTTTGCAATAATTGAATTCGAGGATGGCACCATGATATCTTCGTGAGGTCATCTCATCTAGACACCATCATAGAAGTAGTAGTAAGTGTATCACCATCATCATCATCGTTTTTTTTCGCTCTACATGTTCGGTTTCTGATTTGCTTTTTCAATACGTGCGACGTAAGTAGTAGTGTGCTCTCTCTTTTTTTGTTTTTACGAATGGAAGCCATACTGCATAGATGCGTAGAGAACTATATATTGGTTGAACGAATGATTCGAGTAAAAAAATGAGTATAATAATTACTAGCAAACTAAGGTGTTTGTTTTTTTGAATAGAAAAAGGGAAAAAGTCTATCTGGCAAATAACCCACCATGTTCAGGGGGATACTCGGCTAGAGATAAGTAGGTAGCGTAGTCGGTGGCTGTGTACGGGGAAGCTGCGTAGAGAAGACTGTCAGCAGTGGCACCGGGTGCTAGCAGAGGTGGCGGGGCGCCCGCGGCGGCTGCTGCCGCGGCCGCGGAACTCAGCCCGTTGGTCAAGCGATGCGGTGAAATGATGAGAGGGGCACCTACAAATCCATCAAAATCAAGGGAATAAGAGTGCTGGTCCTGAGGTCCCACATACGGCTGACCTAAAGACTGTGTGTCCATCACAATATATTTGTGCATTGTTTTGTGTTTTGTTAGAAAACCATAAAAACCTAAGGGTGTCGCGGCTCTCAGGGCGGATAATGGCACTTGTGGTGAGACTAATTGGGCTGCTGCGGCGTTCACCGCCGCTTGTGTGTTCCTCGACTCCTTTGAGTCCCGGTATGTCCCGTTGATTATCGCCAGCTCCATCAGTTGCCGCTTCTTCAGCTCATCTTCGCCTTCAGCCTGGAGCCGGAAGCATTAATATAGAAAAAAGAGAACAAATAGAAAAAATATGATATTAGTACAAAGATAAGTTATAGTACTTTCATTGATTAGTTATAAGTAGTAGCTCAGGTTCGAAGACCCCATCTTGTCATCCTCATGATGACCTGGGGCGAAGTGATCATATCAGGTCAGATCAGATCTCATAAAAACAAAACTTTTATTCTTAGAAAAGAAGAACGAGTAAGTAGATATA
>JAHZNH010000658.1:0-11710 GCA_027744355.1 Tyrannoseira gladiata
TGAAGGACACAAAGTGAGACTAATGGTTCTCGATAACGTAGTATTACAAGACAGTATCGGTTCTTTTTCTTGGTGAAAAGGAACATGACATAATAATAATCCATCGGGAAAATAGAACTTATATATTTTCTACTTAAGCTAATAGTAAGAAATGGGATTGAGGCTCGTCTCATTCTTTTCTTCTTGCCTAAGAAGCATTAAGACATTTGATGTTGAAAAAAGGGGAAAAAAAGTTTATTTCATCATGATTCATGATGGTATATATCCTATTAATAGCAGTTACCGGTGGAATAAGTACTCACGTTGCAATAATAATAATATGCCCAATCGACCGAGAAAGCGATCTAAGCCTCGGAGATGACATAAAGTGAGTCCATGAAGCATGGAAAAGACTGGAACCCTCTTCTACTATTTAACACGGCAGTAATATTATACCATGCAGCCCTAAAACTTTTATCTAATCAAGATTACGAGCTTACTCCGAAGTTCTGGAAACGTGCACCTGTGAGACGCACTAAAACTAAAACCGCTGTGGAAGTGGGAACCTTGCAGTGGTCGCGACATCTTCGGTAGATTACTTAGGCACTCATTAGTATATAAAAATGAAAATTGTTTGAAAGAGGAAACTGGAGAAAGCCCTCGGTCTATCGTGGCTTTCAAAGTAGCTTTTGTATTCCGGATCACTAGCTGCCTTTTTCTGGAAGGAAGTTCGCAGAAGGAAACTATTTACTACTAACTAACTTGAGTAGTTGCTTTGGCAGGATCACTCAAGTACTACTTTGAACGAGTACCATGGGATTTGATAATAATACATACCCCCGAGCGAATTAGAGGAACATAGTGAGGCATTGTGAAATCAGCATTGATCAAATGTCGCAATTTTTCGCGATCAATGAAGCTAGCAAAAAGTCTCAACTTCCCTTACTCTCAGCCAGTAGTATTCCCTTTTGGACTCTCGCTTCAATGGACTGATTTCTATTTCCTTCCCTGCAGAATTCCCCAATTAGAATTTAGGCCTTTAAGTTATTTGCTAATTTCGAGTTTGCCAACATCACACAGAATTAATTTGCATATTTACGTTTCAGAAGGCACCACCATTATGAAACTTTTTTTAAGGGAAGAGGAAATACTCTTTTATCGGGAGTACTAATACCCCATCCACAAGCCAGCCCTTGACTCTCCACTTAAGGCTAGTCAATAAGGGTTAATAAAGGAATGAACGGATCGGTAAATAGACGGAGATTTTGCGTAGAATAGAATATTCGTTAAAAATTCCTTTAATGAAAGTCTCTCCCCCTCTCAGTCTTCTGCTCCATTCGTCTCATTCATCCGTTCATTCAATTTATATTCCGAGGCTTTTGGCGTCTCTCCTCCACCATTCCTTTAACCACACACACCGCAAATTCACTGCTACCTCAAAAGAACTCTTGAATGTGTCAACAAAAGTGATAAAGTTGAAATGATGGAAGGCACGCGTTTTTTTATAGTTTTACAAGTCCTTATAGTTGAGTTGGCTGGTGGCTTCGGGAAACTCTCAGTCAGTGGGAAAAAGAGAGACAAAAGCCGCTCTCCCCTCTCGGCCGCTGGAGTGTTGCGGTTTCAATTTTTTAGAGCATAAAATGTGTCGAATTGAGAGAGGAGCTAGTGGAGGTTCCGCATTCTACGTGTATTTACGCATGATATCCTGCAAACTTTACCGGAAAAAATAAACTAGGATATAAATGTGTGTGTTTCAGTCGACGGATATAGACTGGTGGAGGGACAAGCCTTATATTTATTGTCATATTATGCTGCAAACATTCTCGTAAAATTATGCTGGCACATCACATCAATTTGAAAATTTCGCCGTGAAGCCTCCGAAATTCCTGATCCGCCGCACATTCAGTCCATCCAGTCGAGCAACTAAGTATGTCGTCCGGTGTCGGTGGATCCATGGACGGGTGAAAAGTGTTGAGATGAAGTTGAGTTTCAGTTAAAATCCCCGAGAATAAAAAAAGTATAATGAAACATGGCTGGAACCTCAGGCGACAAACCAGAAAGAAACATTCCGTTTCATCCCCTTTCCTCTTTGCGATACATGCTTACTCTTCCAAGCAAATTATAAAATAGGTATATGGTCTCTTTCAGTCAGGCTCTGGGAATTCTAGAGAATTTTGATGGTGGTGCCTTTGTGACAAAGCACTTCTCCTATACCACATGAGCCTTGTCCTTGCGGATACCACTCACTCCAGCGTAATAATAATATCATAAATGCATCAGTTAAGTCAAGCCACAGTCGTAAGAATGAAAAGGCCATAAAATAAGGGCATTCAGTGGAACATACAGTTGTTAACCGAGCGCTGTGAGCTGGGTGTATCATACATAAAACATTTTACTTCCTTTTTACAAGGCTTTCTCCTTCACCACTACCGCCGCCATGCCAAGCCACGCCACATCTCATCTCCTCACATTCCCCGATATCATGGGGACAGGATGAGGATGAACACAAAGTCTGGAATCCGGATGACACTGTTTTTTAATGCTTCCTCCTCCTCTCCTTTCATCCAAGAGATTGAATTTTACCAATAACTCCGGACTCTGGATAAAGTTCAACTGCTCAACTTGTTTATGCGAATGAAACGACTGTCATAGAATTGCCCTTCAGTGGCTACGCCACTTCTGCAAAATTATGCACTGTTTTTACAACCCTAATACCATTCTCAATGCCCAATGCATGCACCAGTTCTCCAAACTGTTTTTGGTTCTGCCCCAGTCCCGTTTCGTACATTTAGATATTATACTTGATGAAATTGTTGTTAACATTTTCCAGTTAATTCAATTAATTTTCCGCGTCGTTTCTTCCATTTAAAAGCGTTTACAGTAATAATCAGAAATAGCAACAAAAACTTTTGATGATGCAAATCATCGGATTGGAAAATTCAATGGTGGCAATGACAAAGACAAATTTTTTCCATTTAATTCAAATTCCGAGGAAGCATCGATCCAGTAAGTATCCTTCTGTGGGTTGCTTATTATTTGTTTCATCTACTTATTTTTGTCCTGTGATATATGCCTTCAAAATCATGTCTTGTGAATGAGAGGCCGAATCTGTGATGTGCTAAACTGGGAAAATTTCTCATTCCGCCGAGTACGTCCTCTATCATTGATCAAGCAGTGATCAATGATCATCTCCTTTGTCCCTTCTTTTTCCACTTCAGATATTTTTTCATTACGTGTCCACACTACTTACATATTTCCACCAGTGAGCAGTCCAACTCTCTTTTATGCCTTGTCATAAAAGTTTCATCTCATCGTCGCATTCATTTCTCCTTGATCGCATTCCTTTGCGATCTGACGTGTTTCTAATATTTTCTATTAGCAGAGATAAAGCCACATACACACACACAGAGAGAGAGAGAGAGAGAGAAAGGGATGAAGGCTTGTAGATAGGTATTTTGATAATTTTTTTTCTCAAGCTTTGGTATTATTATTCCCTGAGCCATTTCCTGGCACTCTGGATCTGGATAGCCGTACTAAATCAAACTTTCTCATTTCATGCTTTTCCCTCCACGGACTTCTTTTTGTCCTCGCACATAATAATAATTGCGTAGATCCATTCAACTTCGACCGAATCGCGGTATTTCCCATCTTGTATTATTGGGAATGTATGAAATTATTAATATAAGTTTGTTTTGTGGCCATACCCAGAAAAACTTTTTTTCGCGTTCACTGTGGAAAAAAATAGGCGAAGTAGTAGGTGTAATAAAGGGGAAAAGGAAAATGAAAAATTAATTTTCTCCATCTGGATTCCGGATGCTTCCAATTTGTCGTCATCGACTAGAAAACTTATTATTAGTTCTGTGGTTCCGCCTTCGAGTCTGCTTTCTAGAAAAAAGGCTCGATTCATCCACGCTTAATTAACAAGATGGAAAATTGGTTGTTGGATGATGACTAAGATGGTAATTTTTTCCATGAATTTTTATTGTGTCAGGAATAGCTCGATTCAAAGGAAGAAATGTAAAGAGGAAAAAAAGGGAAATGAAGATGCCACTTTCATCTCTTCTGAGCTTTACTTCACGTTCACAAGATCATGTACGTTTTTTTTGTCAGGGTTCCAATTTCGTTATGATAAATGCTATTTCTGTGAGGATGGCCACGAGATGGATTTGATTGGAGTCTTAAAGCTGGGATTTGAACGCGTAGGATTTGCCCTTCTTTCTTGGCTCTGGCCTCTGGTATTTACATTTGGATTTTGTTCATTGACTCTCGTTGAATTAATGACAAGTCCTGACAAATTTTTGTTGATTTTTCATAAGACTCGATGATGTCGTCAGAAAAGCCTCACGGGATAAAAAAGAATTTTGCTTGACGACAGTGATCTGTGAATGAGTGGGTGGTAAGTAGTGGTGGTTGTAGCGTGGTTTCTTGCTCGCTAAACTGTTTCATATACAAGGTCTGCGAAAGTCATCGAGGAAGTTGAGCTTTAAAATTAGGATTATTAACATGAAACCCATTAATTTCGGATTTGCTTCCTCGATCCTCAAGAGTGACTGACTGATATGAGAGACTATAGTGCATGATGATCATCAATGAGTTGCGAAAGTAGTAAAAATGTTTAAAAATACATTTTGAGGAAGAACCAGCAGGGAGGAGGAGGAGGGGAAGAAATGATAGGGAAAGGAAATTAGAGAGTTGTTTCTCGTCGAATGAAAATAAGTCGGTTGGTTGTTTATTGAAGCACGGGAGCGTGCTAGTTATCAGTAAATATAGGAAAACTGAAAACATCTGCAACTGCAACAACTCCTCTTCTTATTCAGCTTTTTTTCTAGGATTTCATGTGAAAAAATAGTAGATCAAAGCGCGAAACTGTGGTACAATACCAAGAAACAAGAGAAATGAGATTGAATTGGTCGGTCGGTCGAATACGTTGGTATCTGCCTACACGCTCATTCGGAAAGCTGCGCTTTACAAAGTTTGAGGTTGAGTTGAGCTGATCATTCTACGACTTATGGTCAAAGAGGAAAGTTTCCTTTTTTATTGCACGATTCACACATATCGAATGTTGTTACTTGCACTTAACACCACTGCCCGCTCACTCACTTCGGTAATTCCTCTAGCCATTAAGCTTATTTACCGAAGTGGAAGGGGGAATCTCACGAACGGCTAATGAAACAAGATTTGTTGTAGTAGTGTTGTATTGTAGTAGCTAATCCTATTTTCAAGTCTATTGGTGGCCCTCCATAAAAACACCAGAGATTCGAATAGGCTGGACGGGACGCTGTTGGTGTCTCTCAAGTTGTTGTAAATAAAGGGAATTAAAAGGGAGGGCCTTAGCAGGAGAAAGGAGAAACTTGAGGGGATTGGGATTACTTACGAGGAAAGGAAAATGGCAGGTCGCCTTGTAGACCTCAAGAGATGAACGTATTGGATCTAGTTCTAGTTACTTAGATCAGGTTTTTTTTCCTGTGTTGCGTAACCGCAGAGTATCCTCTGATTTGAAAGTATGTATCATAATATTGCGATATATATTTATGTACCTGACAAGATTTCTCCTTTCGCCTGCTTCCCATTTGAAGATGAGATCGAGGAGTAAATAGGAAATCTGAAGCTGGGTTCAAATGTCTAGGGCTTTTTTCATTTGGTTCTTGACATTAACCAGAAGTAGATATTTCCTCCTGTAGTGTGATATCAGACATTACGTCAACGTTAAGCCTATAAAATACTTAGCAGGTGGAATGGGTTTCAAAAGATGAGACTGGGTAAAAAAAAACTCGGGATTTTTGTCACAAAGTCGAGCTAATCCATCCACTCTCACTGGTTGTTTTTTCTCCTCTCGAGAAGAATTCAGTGATTTCGCACTATTCCGCGTTTCTGCTGAAGTAAGCTTGAATTTGCCAAGAGAGCGAATGAAAAAAATGGAGAAGCGCACTACTAACTACTACTACTACTACTTTCCCATTTTCCGAATTCGATAAGTTGAGAGAAATACTTCTTCCGTCTGGTGAGTTCTTTTTTCTTTCCCTTGCTGAAATACAAAAACGTTTTTTTCAAACCTTGAAACTGTTCCCCGGAATTGATGATGTGGAATGAAATTACAAATGAAAACGAAATTCTCAATGGCAGAAGTGCTCTTTTCTCTTCATCTCTAACTCCTTACTTATTCGGAGTCATCCATTGTTCTCCATAGGAAGTTGAATGCTGAAGAGTTCAACCATACTGCTGCTGGTTGGTTTTTATGTACAGATGAGAAAATGTAATTATTCCCTGGGGTCACATTTTCATACATTTTTTATTAATGATAATGGAAGTAGAGAGAAAAAAACGAAACAAATACGCATATATATCGACCTCAAAGTATCTTCTTAAGATGCTAAGTGGGTGGCATGGCTGGCATGCCATAAAAAATGTTGCTTCCTCCAATCCAACCAACCCGTCTTTTCTCCCCGTATCCATTCCCCTCCCCGCCTTAGTGGCATCGTTTACGGTCATACTATAATGCTCCCTTTTCCTGCTGGCATTTCCCTCGCTTGCAATTTCATTTCTCATCAAAGCGGACTCCGCAAAAAGTGGATGGAGTTGGCTCAAATGAGAATGCGCAAAAGAAGCTTCTGAAATATGAACAGACTTGATATTTTTGCATAATATTCTCATCACAACCTCACAATAATGGTACGTAAGTAGTTTGCGCAGTCTTTAATTGCAATTTCAACCTACCCCATGGTTATCAGGCGTACCTATTATAAATTGCGAAATTGCCGTCTACCCGATCATAATTTCCTTGATTACTTCGCATCAGACATGCACACACACACAAACACAGTTCTGGTTTCTGTATCATTTCTTCCCGGATCTCTGATTCTAGTTAATTGATTACATTACTACCATGCTGTTTTTCCATTGTGGGCAAGATTGTTTGGGTTCTGATGCTAATTAATGCTCTTATCGTAGAAGAAAACAGTTGATCTTAAGTATTCCTTTCGATTCTTCCACCATTGCATTGTTTTGCGATTACAACCCCCTTCGTTCCATCCGAAAAGATTGCAGTGGTTGATAGGGAAAGAAGAAATGTGTGGGAGTTTATAAGGAACGAAGAAGCATTTTCATTGTCTGTCGGCTCACGGCCAATTCGGAGTCTCATGTGCAAAAACCAGACTAAAAGTAGCAGTAGTAGTACATACCTAAAAATGTAGTATATTTAATCTCGGTTAGAATCGTTGTTGTAAAAATAATTGCTAGAACTGTTACTTTTTATTTGATATCGATGAAAGCGTTTTTCCGGAAAATGCTGTGAAGACAAGGACGTGAAGTGTAATGTGAAAGTGATGATTTTAAAATGTGAGTGAGGAGCTGAATCATTAACCCATGGCTCGGGAGGTTAAGCTAGAATGCAAAAATTGTTTTCTTGAGACTAGACAGACAGCGTACACTCAAGCATGGGAAAAGGAATTCGAGATGGTATTTTTAGAAAATGTGAAACAAGGAAGTCCTCTAGAAGACGATGAACAATCAAAGGAAAAGTCGGCAAAACTGGTGGCAGCAAAGTCAAGATTACGTACTTATCATAAAATACTTTCTTCCTAGATGTAAGGATGTGTATGTAGGTGGTGCCTGCATGTCTTGTCATTCCATCAAACAAGTAGTTTAGCTTGCAGAGAAGAAACTGTTTCCGTAAACGTTTCAAAGCATAATAATGAATATTTTTGCACCATCTACTACATTCCATTTGAGATAAGCTAGTTAATTAATCTAGTTGGCAGCTACTACTTAGCTCATTCTAGTGCATAATTATTGCTAATTACTTACGTCATGCACCATTCTTGAGCTTCAAAATTGACTCATAGTTTACAGTCTCAGGTTGCCGCAGCTTTGTACGGAAGCTTAAATCATGCAAGGATCAACAACCACGCAGTTTGCTTTAGCAAGTTTTGCATTTTAATTGCCCGTAATTCATTAAAACTGATTTATATGGCCAAAAGTTTCACGCTACCCCGCTGAGGTGAAGAGATCTAGAAAATAAATGTCAACAATTTTTGCTATAAAATTTATTTGATCTTGTTATATCAAGCATAAATAATTTTGAAAAATTGTACTGGATAATTAATATGAGAATTTTTCTTGGTGAAAAATAGGAGTAGACCCAACCTGACTTCCTTCGAGCGCTTCCAACTCTTAATTCGCAAGCAGTCACTGTACAGCGAAGATGATGCGATTCTGGAAAATCTACTCCACGCGATGGCTACCGAAGAAATCGTTCACATCGAGCAGAAGGAAGGCGGAACTCAGCTAAAACTGATCATGGACTTTGAATCAAATGGACAAGCGATGTTTAAGCCCATGAGGTACTATATTCCTGACTAAACAAGTTTGCTTCCTTCGGTGGAGGGCGTGCCCTTCCGATTGATCAAATCAAGAACCGCCTCTATGCATTGACATATCGTCTTTCTCATTTGTTTCCAGATTTCCGCGTGAGCAAGAAACGCTTCCAAATCACTTCTACTTCACGGATTTCGAGCGACACAACGCAGAAGTAGCAGCTTTCCATCTGGACCGAGTTCTAGGCTTCCGAAGGTACAAAAAAGGCGTTTAAAAATATATTGAGCAAATTCTCATGAAAATCGCTGAGCACGCACACAACCCATATTTTAAGTTTTTTCCCCCATGAAAGGAGGAAAAAATGAGTGAAAATCTGAAATTAATTTTATAGAGCTCCACCAGTTACGGGCAGATTGCTCAATATATCATCGGAAATCTATCCTCTGGCAGAAGGTCAACTTCTCCACACTTTCTTCGTGTCTCCCGCTGGGAACATCTGCTTCCATGGGAAGTGTAGTTACTACTGTGACACAAGTCATGCCATTTGCGGTAATCCTGATACATTGGAAGGATCATTTGCAGCTTTTCTCCCACCGAAAGGTAAGGCGAAACCGTAGAAGATGAACCTCTGAACTTTTAGCTTCCCCAACCAACAACGAATGACGCGCGACGTCATGCCCCTCCTAATGACTCTCTAAAAAGCTATTGGAATCAAATCCCGTAAGAGGAGAAGAAAGTACTTATGTTGACGTCTTTTTTTCCTTAAAAAAATTACAGAGGCAGCTGCTCGGAAAGTATGGCGACATCCCTGGAGACGCTCTTATCACAAGGTAAGTACTGAACATATTCAACCGTGTTCTATTTAGTTCCAAACAGTTTGATGAAACAAATGGAAAAGGATGTATGGAATTAAGTACATTTATTCATATTACTCATTTGTATTTTTTCCAGAGGAGGAAAGCCCAGTGGGAAGTTGATAGCGACTATTGTGATCTGATTCGGTAAGTTATACCACTCATCCTCCATATGCGATTCGCCCACATCAGTTAAAGTAATCTCTCAAAGTAAGATGATGATTTCATTATTGACGGTTGAATGTGCACTTTGCTTTTTAATCTTCCTTCAGTTCGAGTCCACCTTATGACAGGGGCCGTCGTTTACTTGACATTGTGGACATGGCAGTTCTTGATTTTCTCATGGGGAATATGGACCGGCATCACTACGAGACTTTTAANTGACAGTCGACGTTAGAAAAACTTATCAAGTAAGTTACCCTCTATATTTAGTACTTTCGTTGAATAGCAATCATCATAAGTAAATTATTACTCAGCAAACGCCTAAATACAAACAAAACCCGTTGAGCATGAGTGTAAATACTTGCTTGCATCTTAATTACACAGAGTAAACTGTCAGATTCCGTTGCGATTTTTTCCAACCCCCGCACATTTGTATGTATTTAGAGTTCAAATCATAAACGAAAAAAATGAGAAGTTCTCGTCGGGAGAAACTGGATTTGCCAAACTTTTATAGCAGTATCGAATCACCCCGTGCCTAGAACTTTTATGTTCTAACAAGCAATTAAGGGAAATGTAATGCATTAAAGTTGTTTATACACGAGCTTTTAAGTACGATGTGATAACAACTTCTATCAGTCTCATGGATGAAATGAAGAAAACCCCTGTATAAAAAACAGGAAGTGAAGCTGTCAGAGAGCCGGAATCGCAGCATGATATTGTACTTCAATCTGACGTATTTTTTCCAGACATGTTAAAGCCCAAAAAACCAGTTTTCAGAACTCACAGAATATCCGTCATTTACAAATGTTGTGTCAGTGGGATATCGCCATTTCCCCTTCTCTAATTCGATGTTTCCTCCCATCAAAACAATACTGACGGACGACGAGTGGCGACGTTTGACCTTTTATTGGCAGCGATACTGCTAATACGATTGCGTTTTTCTCATGCATGAATGCATTAAATGGGTGTATATATGTATAGTATTATTTATAGTACTTAATAACGATGAACCTAATTTTGACTTTGTTGTTGTGTCAAACCTAATGTTTACGCCATTTTTTTCCCCTTTCAGGTTTCACAACGGACCTGAGAGACTGAGCGACGCGCTTAGAAAATCCTTGTCTCATGACCCCCTGGATCCGATTCTTTGGGAGCCACATTTTGTAGCGATCGATCGTCGAGTGAATACTATTCTCAAGTCTGTCAGGCGACGTTTGACCTTTTATTGGCAGCGATACTGCTAATACGATTGCGTTTTTCTCATGCATGAATGCATTAAATGGGTGTATATATAGTATTATTTCTAGTAATAACGATGAACCTAATTTTGACTTAATAATGTTTACGCCGTTTTTTCCCTTTCAGGTTTCACAACGGACCTGAGAGACTGAGCGACGCGCTTAGAAAATCCTTGTCTCATGACCCCCTGGATCCAATTCTTTGGGAGCCACATTTTGTAGCGATCGATCGTCGAGTGAATACTATTCTCAAGTCTGTCAGACAGTGCATACAGCAACGAAAGGATACGCCAAACGGAAGCGGCGAGTCTGTGGACGAAGTCATAATAGATGACGGATTCTAAATAAAATTTCCGCTGAAATGTTAAAATGATCAGAATCGTAACAAGATTGAATCAAAGTAAAAAGTTGTTATTGTACCTGGTTTCATTATTACTAATTCCAGTAGTAGATGAGAAGGAGAAACTAACGTAATGGTAATAATTTAATACAATCAGGAGTCCGATAAAAAGTAGCTGCTAAAAATAGCCGTTTCTGTACTAAACTAACGAATAAGCGAAAACGTGTATACAAAAGATGCTTTCAGCTACAATGTTGGTGAATCTATAAGGATAATGATATTTAACAAAACAATGAAACTTGGTTGACTTATCCGGTGCATGCGAAGCCGTACTGCTTTATTGTCAAATAACTTATTTGTAAAGTGTAATTTATATATAAATAGCTTTGTAGTTTTTTGTTTTTGTTGGTTGTTTTCATTGTTATTTCAGTTGGCTTGTTTTACGTTTAGCTTATTAACTTAACTATTATTCCAATTTGTTGTTTTTTTTTGGTAAACTGACCTTGCATTTCCATAATTTTCTGTTCGCGCATCTCTACAAAAAATTCCTTTTTCCGTTTTCATTGCGACTGTGAATATTATGTACTACTAATAATTATGAATAATTACGTAATACAGCTTCGGATCGCGGGTGGGATCATCGGCTATTTTTTAGATCGTCACAAGTTTGAATCATTTTAGGTAAAAGCTATTGCACTTTTGCAGCTTTCCATTGGAGAAAATAGAAGAATTCTGATCGATACATGCAGCTGAACTGCTACTTTAAGCTATAAGGCCGCCACGAAACCTTTTTATGCACACACACTTTATCATCGCCCGATCTA
>JAHZNH010000659.1:0-12124 GCA_027744355.1 Tyrannoseira gladiata
CATCATTATTGAGCATGATTCTATAATATTTATTGTTGTTTCTATGGAAAATGTTTCAAAGAAATACACATGATATTTACGTAACTATAGAAGAAGTAAAATTACTTTGTCTCAAACGGACAAAGGCAAGTCAGTTATTAAGGGATAAATAAAAAAATTCGTTAATTTTGTAATGGAAAAGAAATGACATAAGTATTCATCTGCTTTGACCCTTTTCTTCCGACCGCCCTCTGCCATTTTATTTATTTCTATCTATGTGCATAATAAGGTCCACAAAATCTATCGAAAGAATATAGTTCATTTAGGACAATTACTTAATCACGCAATTAGAACCGAATTTTGCTGACGCAAAACATAAGCCAAAGTCCGCCTTCTGGGTTTTTGGTTGGGACGAGATGGGCTCATGTTTCACAACGCCCCAGCATGGCCTTGT
Organism: Tyrannoseira gladiata; assembly: GCA_027744355.1. Classification (NCBI taxonomy): domain Eukaryota; kingdom Metazoa; phylum Arthropoda; class Collembola; order Entomobryomorpha; family Entomobryidae; genus Tyrannoseira; species Tyrannoseira gladiata. The sequence continues at coordinate 434 of JAHZNH010000659.1, forward strand.
TCTTTCTTTTTAATTTCATGCGAATCCATAAGCATAATTCCACCACTACCGGAGCCAGAAGCTTCGACTTACTTACTTACTTAGTTCTGGGAGTTTTCCATGCAAATCATTTAACCAGAATTTGTGAGGATGAGGAAACCTAAAAAATTGGAGTTGGAGGAAATCACGACTTTTCTAAAACTTAATTTCCTCCTGGAAGACGCTTCTTGCTACGAATTTACTCCTTCCCGTCCGCCACGAACCAGTTCGAGTTCCTGGGGTAATAAAACGTCTTACGTAAAACTGGCGATTTTAAGTATACACATAAACAAGTGGCGTGGCGTGGCGTGATGAAGAAGAACATACGGAAGAAAATCCATTACGTGACAATGATTACCTACTACTACAAGTGGTGCATATGTAGCTACATGTGACTTATGAGATGATATTATGATACAAAGTCCATGATCCACTCACTCCTCCTAATACCCAGCTACCAGCTTCAGTTACCCCGCTTAGAATAAGTCGTGGAGCGAAATAGTAATTTATCAAATTTGCTAAATTTTACCCCTCCACTTCAATTTTTTTTCATTGCTGCTAATCAAAATCATTTTTCCTTACCCTTTGTACTTATTTAATAGGTATGTACGGACGTAAGTACAATCAAGGACGGTAAATGATGATGCTTGTGTGTGGAATCTCTCGTATGAAATTACTTTTTCCTCCGTTTTCATCTCATATTTTCATGGAGTTACTTATGTCGTAAATTAGTTTTTTTTTCTGATTGAGTGATTCAATTCTTCGGGTTCCTCATCTTCCCTCATTATTACAAAAACTTGTATTCCTTTTCATGATGATCATGATCATGATGATGATGAAGAAAGCTAGAAAATTGAGTTTCTTAATTTCTTATTTTCCTCACAGCCACAGACTAGAAAAGAACTGTTTTTTTCGCATTGGCGTCGTATTGAAATATTTTTTTCTTGTCTCAAATTTGTCGTGTAGGAGAAGTAAGCATATTTACTGGCTTGCACAGGAAATCTAAAAATGCGATGTCCATCAGTTTCCTTTCTGGAAGTCCTTGAATCTTTCAGGGAGAAATGTGAAGGATGCCTGGCTGACAGACTGACATCGAAGTAATTGCGAAATCCATAATATTTAGACTGATTTAGATTGCTCCTGTCAATATAGAACATGCATTTTTCCACCGAAATATTAATCTGCCTGAAACTTTGCATGACTTAAGGAGCAAAACATTCATTCTTGTTTTCTTTTTGATGCTCTCACTTTCCATGAAATTCGACGGACGGGGAAAAATTGGAGCACGTTGGAGCACCGTGGCATGACAAGTTCCTGCTCAAAATCATCATTGATCATTATTTACTTGCAGGATTTGCAAAAAAAGATGCATGTACCTATGCAGTCAAAAATATGAGATTGAATTTCAATGGAAAAAATTGCCAACGTGAGAACGTGTTTCTGCCATCGAGTCAGTAAATATGTAATGTATCTTCAACTAAATCTTCCAGTACCGGACAAATGACATCAAACATGGTTTTTTTCTCCTGCATCCCAATTCGAATGCTTATCTGCATTCCATCATGCGAATCTCAATTGAGACTGTCGCCAGGCTTCCTCTCCCATTTCTTAATTCAGATCGGGGGAGGAAAGCTGCATTTCCTGTGACATTTTTTTGTGGGTGATGATAGAATAAATGGAATTCTAGCGCTAAAAAACCATCTCATGAATTTTGAATCCTTTGAAGCCAGACGATACCAAAGATAATAGATAGATGAAGTTGACAAGAGCAAAATTTGGTGATCCATTTTGTCGCCATCACGTCGCCGACGTTTTTCCCTGCATCCCTCATGAATAATCGATTCGACACGGGAGGAGTGTTAAATAATGATAAGTCAATATTTTTTTAAAAATTATGGAATATTAATTTCCAAATTCTGAAAAATTTACCTCACTGATCAACTTTTAATCTACTTATTCGTTTCACGTTTTTTTTCGAGGACTAATCCAGAAATGATATTGTAACCTTATATTGTTGGTTTTTCTGGCCCTCGCATTAGTACTTTTTGAGAGCACCAACAAATGACGTGATTACATAAGCACAAGTAAATACACACATAAGTATTTTCTCTCGAATCGGCCGAGGAGTGTTAAATAATGATAAGTCAATTTTTTTTAAATTATGGAATATTAATTTCCGAATTCTGAAAAATTTGCCCCGCTGATCAATTTTTAATCTACTTATTCGTTTCACGTTTTTTTTCGAGGACTAATCCAGAAATGATATCGTAACCTTATATTGTTGGTTTTTTCAGCATTTTCAATCGATGCGGAATAGATTTGCATGGCCCTCGCATTAATACTTTTTGAGAGCACCAACAAATGACGTGATTACATAAGCACAAGTAAATACACACATAAGTATTTTCTCTCGAATCGGCCGAAAGTAAGTAAGTACTTAATCACGTTGTTTCACATGAAACCGAGGACTCCTTTTCCGAGGCTGGATTCAAGAAAAACATGGGATCCTCATCCACGTTCACTCGCTCGCTCGCCAGCAAAAAAAAAGCCGGCTTGCTCGTCATTCGCCAACACGTTTTGTTTGATCATCAACATCATCATCAGTACGAAGCCATCACCTTAATAATCTTCATTTACATTTTTGCGATGATGCAGTTTTCTTCGGCTCTGAGTGAGTGATACTGATGCAGAACCATTGTTACAGCTCTTTTCCTCTTAGTGAGAGGTTCCCATGTCCCATCCCATCCCGTCCTGCCAGCCTGCCACCACCGCATCGGAGCGAATGGCTTCAAGACGTCAGAATATTGAGAGTTGAGTTGAAAGCGACCAGTGCATTTTCGTACTGACTTGGACTTAATCGCTCCAACTTTTTCGAAATGAGTAACTACACCGGCAACTATATCACTTTCATGTGCAGCGGCTCTCCTCCTCTCATGTACCTGCTCCTAAATAACCTTATGCTCTTGTTTAACCATGAAGCCCGAGTCTTTTCTCTTTCTTCACACAAGAATTACTTTGTTTGCGATGCTGAGCTGTGAGTGAGTGACTTGAGTAAAGTACACGATCACCGACTGATACATTGATATCCCCCCACTTCAAAAAAATATATATATTTTGGGGTGGGGGAAAATTAGAGTTGGTTGGTTGGATGGGGTGATGATGATGATGATGTAAAGGATGGAACAACCCCGGATGTGTCTCAATTTTTTTCGAATCGAAAGCACTTATTTGGTTACTTCGCATTAGTTAGTACTTTTTATTTATTTTTGGGCTTGATAAGTACTCGCCAGGCTGAGGAGTGGGCTTCATTGATAAACTTGTTACGAAATGGAAGAAATAAATTTCTGCCACCGGCAAAATAAATTATTCTTCATGGAGGAAGTCAGTAGTGCATATGCGCCATAAATTTCAATCCTTTCAGATCTAGTAACAATTAAAAGTGCATTCAATCAGTCAGTCCTTCAGCCCCTTTGAGTATTTATTTATGCGTGTATTTTATTCGTTTAAGCTCGGAACAAATTTTTTGACGGGTGAGGAAAACAAAACGTGATATGCTCTCCTGTGCATCATCTTATCATCATGAGTCAAGTTTGTGGCATGCTCAGGTAAGGCTTTCGAGAGTGTGTGGGATAGCGAGGAAATCCATATCATCGCTACTACCATTGTTCGCATTTAAGCGCTCATTAATGAATGATTATATGATAATGGAATGATGAAGCCAGCAAATGAGTGATGAAAGTGAGTAGTGGCGGCAACAGTCTTCGTAGACCATCATGAATACAACACTACACTACACTGCAATAAGTAATTTACTTACTACCTTGCAGACTCGCCAAAATCTAGGGAAAAAAGAAGAAAATGTTTTGTCTTACTCAGAGCCCGTGTGTTACGAAAGAAGCAGGAGAATTAAGTAAGTATTCCAACGAGAAAGGTATCTGTAACAAGATATTTTTGCTATGATTAGTCCGGTACACGTTTCCCATATCAGGTTGTTCGATCTAACCTCAGTCGTAAAATTCGTTATAGGNGTATTCCAACGAGAAAGGTATCTGTAACAAGATATTTTTGCTATGATTAGTCCGGTACACGTTTCCCATATCAGGTTGTTCGATCTAACCTCAGTCGTAAAATTCGTTATAGGAGAACATGCGCCCTCATCACGGAGGATGGAGTATCTTCAGGTGGGATCTCACATTGCCACCTTCATATTCAGGGATTTACACTCCCCAGCCTAATCAAGAACAGAACGGGGGAACAAGATGTGAATGAGTAGCAATACAAATAGTTGGCGCTATCGAATTTCTCGTCTACCCACGGTCACTCGGCGTTAAGTTAGGAATGAGAGAATACTTTCCTAGAGATTTGCATTGCATTGCATTGTTTCTCATGCAATGAAAAAGAAATTGGGAAGTTCTTGTCAGGCATCCAGCTTCGAATCTGCCCATGTGAAATGTGTGCGCAGTTCCCTGGATACTTTCAAGAGGTTGTGCAATTTTAGCTTTGTTTTAATCGGCAGTAAAGAGATATACGTGGTAGTAAAGTATACATTCTTAATTCAGAGTGATTTTAATGGCGAATTCATTTTTTTTAATTTAGTGCCTCTGACTAAAATGTCCACTTTTAAACAAGTACTGACTTGATTGGTCCTTCATTTTATCCCTGGACTTTGAATCTCCTAAAAAAAACTTTGGTCTGCCAATTAAGTAAGGTATATGGGTGGGAGGGGCTAGGCTCAAAATTTTAATCTCATTTATAAAATTTCAACATTGATAGGCGACTTGACACGACCGACTTGACTTGGATCCCCGTGGTAATAAAAATCTTGAAAATGATCGAAAAATTTTTGTGCATTCTCTTTGGCATTCGTGGTCACTCGTAGATGTCATTTTTGAAAAAAATACATAATTCTACTGTAATCAATCATCTATCATGAGCATCAAATAAATAAAGTTTGGAAGTCCATCGTAAATTGGGACTTATTGCTGGATTCAGCAATGGAATCAAATGGATTCATTTTTTGATAAAGCGCTCGTAGTGATAATATGCTCTCTTCCAGATTTTAGCTTCAACCTTGGGACTAAACAATGAGATTAGGGAAGGTTCATGACTAACATTTTCCATGATTTGACATTCATGCACTCACCACCACACACTTCTTCTTTTCATGGTGGAAACGTACAGATTTCATTGACAAGCAGAGGAGGACTTGATATTGCGTTGTTGCTCTAGCATTCATTCAATTTTTTCAGAAGCAATCCGAAAAAAGCTCTTTTCGCTTGAGCCGATGAGGAGGAAAAAGAACAAAGAGAAAACGGTACAACTGCACCAGCCATTCTTCTCACTGTGTAGGTATGGATTTCTTCTTACTTATTGGGTAAGGAACGCAACAGTTTTTTTCCCTGCATTTAAGACCAAACTTGAAAGGGGATGATGAAGTTCAATGAAGGCAATAAACCTTGGCTATTGTTTGTCAACTTTATAAACCCAAAAAAACGATTTTCTAAAATATTTACTTCTTTGACAACTCTGGAATGTGTCATAGGGACATTGTTATATGTTTAGCTGGCCTGTGAAAAAAACATTATCCGATCCGTGGGTTTAGGTTAGCCCCATCCAAACTTTTACAAATGTGCAATTAGGCATTTCCTTCCCAAAAGGTAGTAATTACAGCTCACAGAAGAGGACGAGCTTCTTGGGGAAGGCGATGAAAGGTGGGCATGACCACGTCCACGCAATTGCAGGGTTGCTGTAGCATCCTTCGACAGGGGAACCTACTTAAAATTGCTTCATGAATTCTACCTTCCGAGCACCCTTCTTCTCGCGAGGTGCGTGAATACCTACTACTACTTAATCAGTTCAGTTCAGTACCACCAATCCAAACTTCAGATGGGGCTGGGGAACATGTGACATCTTAATTATTGGGTTGAGGACACCACCAAATCAAATCATACAAATGACTGCAATACATGCATTCATAAATACTCTTCCTCCAACTTCCCGGGAGTCAAAAGGCCAGGGAACCGAGGGTAAAATTGAGTTTTCTTTAGTTCAAGGGCCTTTTCCCCTAAGGGGAAGGCGATGAAAGGTGGGCATGACCACGTCCACGCAATTGCAGGGTTGCTGTAGCATCCTTCGACAGGGGAACCTAAAATTGCTTCATGAATTCTACCTTCCGAGCACCCTTCTTGGTGCGTGAATACCTACTACTACTACTTAATCAGTTCAGTTTAGTACCACCAATCCAAACTTCAGATGGGGCTGGGGAACATGTGACATCATAATTATTGGGTTGAGGACACCACCAAATGAAATCATACAAATGACTGCAATACATGCATTCATACTCTTCCTCCAACTTCCCGGGAGTCAAAAGGCCAGGGAACCGAGGGTAAAATTGAGTTTTCTTTAGTTCAAGGGCCTTTTCCCCTACATATTTTGGGGAAGCCACCCAACTCCAGTGATTTTCTCATCACCCTCATGAGTCGAAGGGTTTTATGCAATAATACTGTATCATCGAGGATAAGTAATCCCGCATTCTTCATGGGACTTTGGGTTTCTTCACACCATTTGAAAATTTGTTTGAGGGGGGGGGGTTCCTCAACTAAAGTGAATTTCTCCTTCGATGGGCCGAAAATTTCGAAGCTCGCTTCCTCAGTATGACTTGATTCTCAGTGTTTGGTTGCTGTGTTGCTACATGGGTTTCGCGACTTCATAGATTCGCGAGTGAGTGCAGAGCGTCTTCTGACTTGACGGAAGGAGTGAGAAAAACACCAACGCAAAATTTTGTGCATAAGTACTTACAGAGCTCCTTTCCTGACGAAAAAAATGTGCTCCCTTGTGTGCTTTAAAGAATCAAATACATACATAAGTAGGTGCGTACATATTTACTTGATATGAAAAAAGGAGATGCACAAATCCGATTTGACCGACCGTCATGTCAGTCTCAGTCCGTCGACGAGTCCAAGTCCAAGTGAGGAACATATATAATGCACACGTCCATCTAGAGGATATATATACTCCATACTTTTATTTCGTTTCACCTAGGCTTATGTTTGTTTCTCTCGGTTCAGTGATAGAAAGCATTTACCACCACCACTACTACTGCTTCTCCTACTTATTTACCAGAATCGATGTAAGGTAAGCCTTTATTCCACACACTCACTCACTCATGTTCCTAGTTCCTACTACGCTCTTCCTTACATATGATGAGGTGGAGGGAGACAACAACACAAGCACTCTGTAAGACTCTGACTAAAAATAATATTGACTATTATGTAGTGTGTAGCGTGCTCCTCGCTCACAGTCTTTTCCTCAGTTCTTCTGTCTTAAAATTGTAGCATTTTTGAGGTCGCACCCAGGCAAACACCACCCACTCCAGGGAAACAAATCAGTTCCCAGTCGAGTTCATTTCAGAATATGCCAGATACACGACGCCAAACTAACGAACATTCTCAGTTTTATAGCAATAAATGAATCTAAATTAAAGAGTCACTTATTTTCCTGAAAATGAACTTTTTTCTGTCCCGAATAAGCAAACTGAAACTCGATAAAGTTTTAAAATTAAAAAATTTTGTTTGAAGTAGCGAATTGGAAGAGGACAAGCTCCAATCCATTTCCGACTTACTTTCCCGCTTTTCTTTGAAGTCGTGAGGTTGAGGTGTCCGGATAGGTGACCGACGAAAACTGATAGAATGAAGTGCTGATAGATTTCTTTTATTGCATAGTTTCGCATAGAATTTTACATAAGTTTCTTCTTCTTGGTTGTAGTTTCGGGGAACCAGAGTGACTTTACTATTGCACTGCCTTCTTTTTTGCTACTTTTATTAATTGTGCTTTTCTGATAAATAAAACCATCTAACACTGCCAATTTCCCCCCTCGTTGGCTGGGAATAAAGCGCATTTGACTACGTGAAGCCATTTAGTTGTACAAGAGAGGAAAGACAAACTTAAAATGAAATGCATAAAGAACTTATTCTATCTTTCCTTCTAAATCTCAGGTATGCTTTCTAATTTGCATGTGATCTACATACATTTTCTTGGATTTGGTCATTTTGCATTCGGTCATTTTTCCTACGGTGGTCAGTCAGTCTTCTATAAGCGAGTTTTCAGTCAGTATGTAGATTCTATCAGTTTTCGTCGGTGACCTATCCGTGAACCGAGATTGAGACATTTTCAGAAAAAATAAACTGCATGAATATCCACTTTCCCCCATTCCATCCTTAGCCTTCCACCAACCACCGATATTTATTCTAGCGAAAGACTGAAACCGTGTAGAAGTGTTTGGCGTGCTCTCACCTCTCTGTTTTTGTGCAGCTCGTTTAGCCTGTGTCTCCCGTACAGCATGAGAGTGTTGCAAAGAATTTTTTTATCGGAGTCTCTGCAAAAGATATGAGAAATTTCATAGTTCATGTTCATATCATCATCATGAACTTTTATTTCCTCAGCATAAGTTCTGTCACTTGAAAATTGACGATCGTGGATTGGGGGAAAATTGCATTATTTTATTTGTGGATTTAGGACAATACATACCACTATCAACAATTATGATTTGATTCTTAATTCCTCAAGTCCCGGACGGAATCATGCAAAAACTCTTGTTGGAATTCCACTCTTTTCTTTTGTAGTCACATGAAAAGTGGAGGCTACAAGTATGAAATAGACATTTCTCTGGATTATTATTGCGCTGCAACTCCGGCACTCTGACTTGTGAGAACTGCTGCTGTTTCTTTTTGTTGTTGTTGGGCTGAGGCATCATGCATGCATGCGATCAAAAAGTGTTTTTTGATACAAAGCAAAAAAAGCACGGGGAAAAGAGGAACCGTGTTGTTTTGTGCACTATTACTACTACTACTATAAGGTTAGGTTAGGTGGTGGTGGTGATGTTGATGGTGGTGCACAATGCGAAAGGAAATGTAACATTTGCAATCGGCATTTTCTCCCTAAAGCGTCACCGTAATGTCATGAGGATCGGATCGCTGCTTATGGCGAGTGTGTGTTTGTGTGTGTGCATTGCGAGAGAACCGTTTGCGGAACAAACACGCACGCATCATTGCTTTAGATACGAAATGAGCACAAAAAACTGATCGGTCCTGACTGAACAACGAATTCCGCTCTTGACGGAGGACATTGACAACGCCACATGAATACTTTTCATATTCTTGTATCCTCCTAAATGCAAATTGTTTCATGTCAAATTCCACTTATTTAATTTTTGTTTCTGACGCAGACGCAAAAAAATTCAATTGATTTAATTCAATGAATTTAAGTATGGAGCTGATTATGAAGTCGTTATGTTTTGCAAGGATGCGTCTGCAAATACACGGATGGAGTGTGACCGGCTTCGGCGCGACGTTGCGTTGGGAATGCGATAAGGACAAATCCGTGAAATAAAAGGAACCATCCATCCGGTCTCCAGTTAGACTAGACTGATAAAGATTACATGTTTTCCTTGAACCTTCCATCAAATCATCGCGAATCTCGAGTTAAATCACCCAATCGCTTAATGTACATTATTTAAGAAGGGAATTTTTTTTCCCAGTGCTGTATTGCGTCGCACGATGACAGAAAATATACATATTCTCGTTCTCCGCAATTTCTATCCTACACTGTGGACATTGGTGGAGGGGGAAAGGTATAAAAATAACCTAGTCTCCACGCATCCATCTCCCTTTCCCATCCAAGGCCGCTGTGGAGTTGTTACATGACTGTTGCTATCCATGACTCATATGACAACAAAGCACCGGGTCAAAAGCATCCACTGGAGTGGATGGAATGAATCAACAGGGCATTTAATCGCGGTCGTGAGTCGTGACGTACTTATCACTTAATTATTCATTCAGTGGTATTCATCATGTATCATGGATTGCCTCCGTAATAGAGAAAAATTGTTTGGAAAGAATGTAATAAAATTGGTGTGCAACATTAAATCACTCATTTTAAAACTCACTTTCCTCATTTCTAAGAACATACTTGCATATTGATTCGGCAAACTTTCCCCACTTCCACAAAATTCTCCGGAAAGCTCCTTCCAGAAGGCCATCTCCGGCGGAGAGGAAGTCAGATAAGATAAATACATATTATGGTGAATTGTGAGAGTCACACGACATGAATATATGAAGAAAAAACATTTGAGTGGGAACTATAAAATATTCCATTGTTATCATTCTGGATGAATCTAAATGCTTGGAAGTGATCCTCATCCTGAGACGGCCTTCACTTCAACTCCAAATTTATGCAGAAGCGAGAGAAAAAAAACATGTATGCATACTAATAGGCCGAGTAAGCCTCATCTCCACGTTTTTACGTAAGCCCTACTACGTAAAAGCAGATTATGTAAGACGGAGTCAGTGAGGCGAACTTTATTGAAGCCTTCCAAAATCGCCGAAGGAGGGTGCAAGTTACATATTCTCGGGTGGTACATCACTCCCTGCACCTTTTTAACTCTCACGGTGTGGCACAGTGTATTCACTGGGAACCTTGGGTGATTTCATGGCATTGGAGCATCATCATCATCATCATCATCATGTCATGGTTTCTCCTTGTTGCTCTGTGGGGAAAGCTCTCAGATTCCCGGATAGTTTTTTTCCGGGAAAAGTCAGAGAGGAACTTTTCACTTGCCAACGTTCGGATTTATTTTGAATCACATACTTATTTTTTCACATTTTAATGAGCCCATCATCATCCTCACCAAACATCATCATGTCGATCTCTCCAATCCTTGAGATATTGTAGAGGTATTGTAGCAACAACACCAAAGCACATCATCATGTACAAGCATCATCACTTCTCCAGGAAATGTTTGGGGGGAAAGTGAACAAAGTACTGGGTACATCCATAAATATACGCTCATTAAAACGGTGGGGAGGCGGAAGCAGATCCTCGGATGTTTGGATGAAGCGTACCTCGGAGCACATACCCAAGTGGCAAGTGGAGAGCGCGCTCCTTTTCCCCCCGAGTGAATGTCAGGATGAGTGTGAATATGGATAGTTCGCATGGAGACGGAATGCTCGCTCGCTGATAGCACGCTCAGGGCAACTCTCTCACTATCAAAGACTAATTAACCATTTGAAATCAATCCCTAACCTTTAGCTCCCCGATCTACAAAACCATATCATGTTTCGCATTGTTCCCCAATCCAAAACAAAAAAAATCTGTTGGGAGGCATGCATTCTAGAACTATAGTCACTTCTCCTCTTTTTCCCCCAGAAGACTTCATATCTATATATTCCCCCGAAAAATGAAAAGGAGAGGAGATTGAGCTGGCTTTTAATACTCGATTCGACTGAAGGATTGTAGTAGATCCCACTGAGTACGGCTTTTGTGGTGGGTGCCCCTCTTCAGAAAATAAAAATCCGTATCGGAGTGAGTGACTAACTTACCCATGATCATACTCACCTTCTTCGTTCGGCTCATCGACTTAAGTTTTGATCACGGCTTCAGCATCAGCATCAGAATCCTCATCATTTTCATCATCAGCGGGAGCATCCATCCACTCACAACCGACCACATGAGATGCGATGAGAAAGAGAGGAGGCAGGGAAAACAAAAGTGATATTGGAGACTTCGCTCATTATTACGAGCGGGGTATATCCTCCTCCTCCTCCTCTGATTTTAATAATATACACATTAATACTCACCACATTCGCAAGAAATATTCCGGGTCGTGTGTGTGTT
>JAHZNH010000660.1:0-10687 GCA_027744355.1 Tyrannoseira gladiata
AGCCAAAGGGCATCTTGAGTGCAACTTACTTATTTTGTTTAAAATTTACTGCTCATATGTTCGAGAGATGAACATCTTCTTCCTCCTCCGCCACCGCACCACCGCCAACCAAGTGCACTCACTACTTGAGCCATCACACAAAGCTTTATTTCTTGTGTACACATGTTGAACAACGGCTCAAAACTGTCACACGAGGAAAAAGGATCGAGCGAGACGGAAACCGAGAAAACCATGAAGAGCATCATCTTCTTTTGCCTGCATCCCCTGTCCTCTCGATCCCATCCCAGACAGATTTTTTTCTCCCTTCCCTTGTTCTTGTTTCACTTTCATCACTTCATATGACAACTCCTCCACTTCACTCCACAAGGGAAGAGGCAAAAAGGACCAAACTTTTTCCGGCTTGATCTTGTCCTCCGCTCAGTGAGGCAGAGCTTGAATAATGCATCACTTATCTAGGCAGATTTCCCTTATTACTATTTTAGTAGCCCTCGAAAGTATTCCAAGAACGAGCGTATCTAGGCAATGGTAATGTTGGAAGAGGTGGAAGCAGGAACTCATCATTTTGTTTTATTCAAGGGAAGATTTAAGAACCTCGGGGAAAACCTCATGGAGAATACGTAAGCTTGTAGGTTGACATACTTACCTAAGTACCTAACAGTTAAGTCGGATGGGCTTAAAATGAGTTATGCATGTTACATCATCCCTCCAAAAGTGCAAGCTCTTTAGCTGTGCCCCTACGAGCAATAAGTCATTTAAATACTCCCAAATTAATTTCCCATTCCGAAAAATGTCCATATTTCGGAAAATCCTATTCGGAGTTCGAAAGTATGTACGCTTTCCCATTCGATTATTCAAGTTTGATGAGACAATTTCCGGCTAGGCGATAGAATCGAGATGGATGGTCGGTGGTCGGGGTAGGGATGACCAAAGGACAAAAATTGATGACAATAAAAAGGCAATTTTTTGTTCCCACGACCAGTGGTACTTTATCATTTATCAAAGATGATACATTCTCGCCATTCAAGTCTTTCCTCCATCTCCATGGTGAGGAGAGGACGATTACGATAAGAAACAAGTCAATTCTCAGGATCACCGGGGAAACCCTGGAAATTGCGAGAGGATCGTGCCTCCATGCCTCCATGTCCCCTGATGCGTAATGTGTCAGAAGAGCAGTTAATATCTTTCCTCGCCGCCGTCATCATATCATATCAAAGAATATTTTTTTTTACACGGAGCTTGTTCGACCAAGTGGAGATTACGTTTTTTTTCCTGAGACGAGATCCTTCAGATCCACTCCATAATACCAACTGCAATAGTATCCTTATATAGTACACAGAGTGTAATACAGTTCTTCTTGTTGCAGCTTTAGCACTCTCATGAAAATGATTGTCCATCTGAATCTGAATGTTCTTGTTCCTATCTACTATCTACCACCTTCATCTCTCTCATTCCCCCATAACACAACCATATTGCTACGGAGCTCAAGGAAGAGGCGAAATAAGTAAGTACTTGGCAATGGCATAGCCAACAATTTCTCCTATCCCATCCCATCTCATCTCGATCTTCATCTCGACCTCTTCCTTTTCGGCGTGATGCCTTTTCCCCAAAAAAAATTGCAATTATCATTTTTGTGTAAAGGCCAACCAACCAATGTGATGCCATGCCATGGCATGTGTCGCCTTGTGTGTGGTCCAGTGCGCTTTCCACTCGCTCAATGGGTTCATTTTCCCTGAGTTTTGACAGCTTTTCAAATATCATTATTATTATTATGAGTACTATTACATCAGCCTTAGTGATTATGATGATACGAGACATTGGGGCTCAAGCTCGAAACTGAAACGCCACCACCACCAACGCAATAAGTACTTACCATATCTGTATGTACTTCTGGCTCAGTGCAAGTGAGCGAGTGGCATATCTATCCAACCCGAGTTCGGTCTTTTTTACGACCCTCTTAATTTCTCTTTTGCTCACGTCCACTCCAATCCCCTTCCCATTCTCGAATTAGATTATTAACAAGTTCATAACATTTCCCCACTCATTTCCATTTACTCTCCCCATTCCCCAGTCATTAGTGCCTTGTAAGGAACTCAAATTAGTAATAATCATAACCCGCCGGTGCTGGTGTGTCTTGTCTAATGATGCCGTTATTTATACCAAAAATTCAAATCTCTCTCCAAAAAAACTGAAGTTTCAGCCTCAACTCGCAAATTCATGCATTTTCTTCTTGAGGTTCTTCCCCAAAATTCAAATTCAAGGATCGAGTTTGAGATGAGAGATGTACGATGCAAAAAAACTTCACAATATTACCCATTCATAATTTAAAGCTATTAGTGTTTGGTTTTGGGGATGAATGAGAGTCATTAATAAATAATTAGGAATGTGCTTCAGGACAAAATCCCGTGAAAGTATAGAGCCTTCCCCTTTCCTCTGTGATTCTTATGGACTGCGGCTCATAGTTTATGCATTAAATCTTGCCGTTATTCTAAACAACTCATCATCCTTTCCAAATTTGGGAAGATGGGGGGAACTGCAAGCGGACAAAAAAACGAATTTATGACAAATGCCCAGAAAATCCCCTTCTTGAGTGGCATGTTTCAGCTGAGAATTCCATGCATGACAGAAAAGTATCAGCAATAGCAATAGGGAAGGCCAATGGATAGATGTTCCAACAGAAATACGTATTTTTTCTGAGACGAATCACAATAAGTCCAATAGAAAATGAAGAGTCAGTTCAGAACAGAAAATATAAATTCTTCCTTGGTGGAAATTGCGAGTGTGCGGTGAGAATTCAGTTGAGAAGTTGACCTTTTACCGGCATCCGATGATAAGTAGGCCGTATAGATGAGACCGTGGCGGTAGGAGGAATTATTCAGAAATAGAGTCGGAACCGGAATGTCTGTCTGTCACTTTTTCCATTTTATGAAGCCGTACAGCTCTTCTTATCCGCTGCGGCGGTGTAGGTCTTCCCGTCAGCCATTCCAGGGTACTTATCCTTGCACTCGCACATGTTGCTGGTGGGGTTGCACATCATCATATTGTTGGCTCCAGCGCACGCCGCATCATCCTTAGCGGGGTCGTTCGCCGCCTGGCACTTTTCCCCGTACATGGCTGCCTGGGAGATGGCAGCTACCCCAACGAGCACGAGAAGAACAAGAGCGGCCTTCATTTTTGATGTGAGATAAAAGTTATCCTGGAAACGAAAAAAATGCGAAAAAATATTAAAAATTATTCCAGAAATTCCTGAAATTCTCGGGAAACTAAGAATCTTGAATACCAAAACCTCACCTTCGTTCACGAAGAAACAGAGAGAGTGTATTGAGTTGAGTTGTTGCTCCTTAATGTTCCAGTGATAAATATGATACGTCCAAGACTCCAGCGGGTCTATTTATATGCTGCCAATTTTAATTAAAAATGCTGACCGAGTGACATTCGGGATGTCTGCTTAGTTTCAACTTCCCATTTTTTCCAGTATTTTCTCATCCTGGAATGGATTCACATGCTTAATGTGACGTGGCTACTATTTACCTGCTCCGGGTTCGCAATTGTTTTCGAAATTAGTTCATTAAAGTCAGGAAACCGAGGCGGTGGGTCGCATCATACGTGTTCTGTATTGTCGCACAAGAAAATAGTTACGTAAATGCTCATGAACTGAATCCATTTTTTGCGTGGAACACAGGCAGATCCCCTATTTAAAATGGCTTATTTCCAGAGTCGGTTTATGACCGTCCAAATTAATGGCTCATCTTGATGTTAGGTGAAAAGTACTTAGGTAGTAGAGCCACTCTTAATTGTATTCTAGCTTTTCCACCGTATCGTTAAAAGTTAATGAGAACAATGGAAATGAAATAGTCCTAATGCATGTTATGCAGTCCACTCCACAGGTGATGGATGAAGGTCACTAGTAAACAAGTTGTGGGAGTATTAGTGCATCGCAACATGAGTGGAGTTGAGTGAGGTGTGTGTGGGATAATGGCATTATTATTATCATCATTACATTCTATTCATTCTGGGAGAGCCCTAATGGAATCAGTTTGCATCATCATCATAATACTCATGCGATAATCCTGTTGTTTTGTTCCTGATACCGTATGTATAGGGCACACAACAATGCTGGTGGTGAAGATGATGATCATGATCCTGACGGTGATCCCAAATGACAAGATTTTTATGCTTTGGTTTCAAAATAGGGAAAATAATACTTTGCATGCAACAAAGCCGACATTAATTTGGGGGAAGGATTGGTTGAATTGGTTGGACTCGTGTTCGTGTCTGATGTTAATCTGATGTTGATTCTCTTATTTTTTGATCATTAACAGGAGCACCACAAGTCCTGAGACATGCTGTCGAGCGGGAGGTCGCCGTGGAGCGGGGGAGTGATGCCACCTTGTCAGTCCTCTTCTGCTCGAACCCCGGCCCATCGAAGGCGATCTGGGAGTGGGGCTCGATGAAACTCGAGGCTGGCTACGAGATGGGGAGATTCACCGCGGAGAAAATCGAGAAGGTCAGTAGTCAGTGGGGAACAAGGAATGACATCTTTATGCACATTTATTTCCCAATTAATCTAATTGAATAGCTCTCTACCCAGAAAGAATCCACTCACTCTAGTTGTCTTATCCCGAGAAGAAAGGAAAATGTAATTATACCGGAGTAGAGTAGACTAGAAGCTCTATAATTTCTCCCTCTGTTGCACGAAACGAAACTTGTGAAGTGAAGCCAGTTTCGTGCTCGTGGGCAGCAGACCCATTAACCTTGATGTCTTGCTTGGAATTCATCCATTAGCATTCATTTTGCATTAAACAGACCTGGCACACAGCACTCCTTATGGCGTGGCTTATGATTCGGACAGGAAATCCATTTGACTTTTAAATTTTCTCCCCGATTATTAAATGAATTCATTATTTGCGGGAGAATGAACAGAGAATAGATCCAAGTACTTTTCTCCTGGTGCAGTTTGAATCGGTTTACTTGGCTGGTCCTGGCGCTAACCGGTTTTTGCAGCGAGTTGGGTATGCTATGGGCTTGCAAATGAAATGACACATGGCCCATTCCGCTAAAAACAATTAAGGTATTTATTTGATGTCTACATTCACGAAGGAAATGGTACATGGCTACATCTCCGACTTGGAAACTGAGGGAGTGAGACAAACGATTGATTCTGGAATGAAGTCCTTATTCATCCAGAATGGGACGCTTTGTGCAAATGGCGGTAGCAGCCACACACCATCGCCTTCTCAGAAGTATTTTTTCTCCTATGTCGCGGCATAGCTTAGTTTGGCTTTGGCTCGGTCGGTGCCGATGTCTCTCCTCTCGAGAGAGATTTTTCAGGGAAGATACACGGATTAACGAGTGTAATTCCCATGCTTATTTGCTCATAAAAATTCCCGAAAGAAAGAGATACCGTCAAGGAAGAGAGGAGCTTCGGTTGTTTTAGGACCGCTCAACAGGAAATAAGTAAAGAGGCATGCAAATGCAAAACAGGTTAGATTTCTTGGAGGAGACTGGAGTCTGGCTGGACTTGCTCTTTAAAGATTCCATTTGTTTTTCAATTTGAAATGAATCCCATTCTCCGTTTACGTACTTAAATAGTCAGTCAAGTGATCGTTTCGAGAAGCTGCCCACCCACATTTACAATTCACATTAAATTCTTTGAATAATCCCCGGCTCGATTCTCCAGCCTCGGTGATGCTCTCACTCTCACTGTCGCTGTTTCTGTCAGTGGGTGCGTGTGATGCCAAGTGGCTAGCTCGCTCGGAGATGGTGCTCAAAAAGACAGAGGCATGCATCCAATATCATTCGCTCCATTCCGCATGCAGATATTTGCATTGGCATTCACGCAGATAGATCTCCAGGAAAAAATGAATGTCCCTGGTTCCTAGTCGTTTCAAGATGTTTTGAAGTCATTGATAGTCAATAGCTGGAGATGTGTAATTCTACTGGAGAAATGGAGACGGCTATTTTTCTTTCATTCCGATTCCGGGTAAATATCAAAGGAGAGCAAGTGTAAGGAAGCAGACTTTTATGAGCTGATCCATATTCATTGAGGGAAAAGGCGAAGGCGCTTCTCCAAGAAAAAATATTGATGCGATCGATGATGATGTCATTCTCGAAGTGGAATGATTCTCTTGCCAAAATGAAAATAGTAGGTCCGTGGACATGGATACATTCCTGGAGACACAGACAAAAACAGCCCTTTTGTGACTAATACTGGGGGGATAGATTCCTGGAATGTGTTTTTGTTGATGACCAAGTCCATATCGTGTCCCGTGGCAGTGACGTATTTTGAATATGGAAACAACCCAAATCGCTGGCAGACACGTCGACATCGAATCCATTCTTCGGGAGGAATTATGATAATGTAAATACACATGCCAATCGTGCCGACGGGGACGTGCACCAGCGGAATTCATTATCAGGTTAAGTTTGGAGAAAAACTTCCAGGATTTCTATTTCCCCCAAAAACGATGAGATCATCCAGATACAGGTCCAAAGTCCAGGATGCAGGATCCGCTACTGGCTTCATTTCGAGGGTGAAGTTATCACGTCATATTGCATTGTACTAGGTTACGTTCTCCGCACCACTGCCTACTACTTGAAACGGTGCCTGAGCTATCTCAACCATTTTTTTCCGGGGAAATGTCATTGAAACATTTCCTCGAGAGGAGAACACTTCAAACAAGGATTCAAGTGGAGTTGAGGAACGGAAAGGGATGGGAAAGAAGTACTTACTTGTCTCGGTTTGGATGTCGTGGCTCGGGTTGGCTTCAGTAGTTTGGCAAACTACATGTTATGCACGTAGGCTCCGTGTTGGTTTTTGTCATCCGGAGTGGAGTCGATCGTGATCATGATCCTGATCGTGACTCAATAAATGCCCGTTCGCTGATGCACTACCAAATAGTGCTTTCGATTCGATGCATCCACGTAGGTTTATATTCAGTTCTAAATGAAACGGATGAGCGTACTTATATTGTCCTTCCTTACTTACTTCATCACGCATTAATGGTCATTGTGATGACCAATACTTAACCATGCATCTATCGTACGTGGCATTCTCCTCAATTCATTGTCTATTCTCATAACGTGGTTTTGGAAACGTTCTTTACGTAATTTAGTGGTTCCAAAAGAAAGGAATGATGAATATTATTGGAGAAAATTCCCGACGTAAACTCTCGTTTTGCATGCCACGTGATAATTTTATTGAGATGAGGGAGGTATCACTACTTATCTATGGAGTCCCCAGACGTCCTCCACTCCACCCCAGACTAAACTTTCTTGATCGACAGGATTGAAACATTGAGAGTGGGAACAAACCCTCCTTAGAAAATTCTACCCCGCATCTTTATCCCCCACATTTAGTGCGTGTCGGTTTTCAAATGACGGTGTATCATGCAAGCAATAGCAAATTCACTTTAAGTTTTCCCCGAATAAAAATACAGACATTTTCTTTTGGTGTCAATAAATCTGCCGAGAATCACAAAAGATTGAAGATTACATTGTGATTGTGATGCACCCACCAAAAATGAGCGTAGTTTTTGGTACTTACCTACATTAAAAATGAGATTGCGTTTTAGGCCGAAATTTTTTTTTACATTTTTTTATTGAATGAAAGAAAAGACGAAGAAGTGGAAACTTTTTTTCCCCACTTTATTCATTTATACTTATCAACTTATCCCGATTGCAATCCCACTTTGACTTGTTTCGTGCAACTGTACTTACTTAATGCGCTGCATTTACACCGAATTGGATGCATTCGCATCGTGTAACTTTCCCGATAAAAAAAAGAAACTTTCCGCTCTCTCTTTCTCCCGTATCGAAATTCAAAGCGCGGCTGGTAAGTACAACGATCGTCCATCTCTCAGTCGCCCTCTCCCCTTCCCCTCGGCAATCTTATTTTTCTGTGTTGGAGTGGTCCGACTTTTTTTCCCTTAAGTGAAATATTCATTCCTTTCACCCACTCACCGATCATCCCCTCTCTTTCTTCCTCCACGACAAATTATGAGAATTTATACGCACATTTATCCAATTTATGGTTTGGCAAAGGATGACCCTTGGTCTTCCAAGTCGTTCATCCAAAAACACAATAAACTTTTAGCCTGCGATAATACATCCCCGATTCCTCTCTTTTTATATGCAGTCAGTGTCTTCCCCAAAAAACGAGAATAATAACCTTTTGCCTTTTCATCCTCTGTTTGCCTTTCCTCCCCATTCTTCTCCTGAACAAGCCAACATTGCCATCCTCGTAATTCTTCCCCTTCCTTGCTCATTTTTTCCTTGAGGTGGTCACTTCTCCCCAAAGCTAAACAAAAAATTACACAGAGGGAGAACCATTGTACTTTTTACGCTGCACTGTGGTAGTATCCTCCAGGAAGGAAATGATGGTAGTAATGTTGGCTCGGTCGGTTCGTTATCATTTTTTTCCATTGTTGGAAAACCCATTTCCCGTCCTTCTAATAATAGCGAAGAGCAAACTATATAAAAAGGAGAAGTGAAAAGAGCAAGTCAATGGTCAAGCCAAAGCCACGCCGAAATCCATGACGAACAGTCTGGCCCTTGCCTGAAAGTCAATGCAATGATGACTACGTGTTTTGTTTTCTCTCTGTAACTATTTTTTCCTCCTCTCAAAACAACATTAATATTGTGTTGTGTTGTGGTGGCAGTGTGCACATAAGCACATTACCTACCTGCGTTATGATACGATTTTCATTGCATTGCACTCTCGATCCCACCATTCCAAACATCGTCATTTTCATCATCATCATCTATAATCACGGGTGAATTCTGCACCGCATCTAGAACCAGATCCCGATCGAAATCCAGATCTCTGATTCAGATTGCACTTTTTTTATTTGCTTTAGTTTCGTCTCATGTGATTTCGATAGGATCGGATCAAACCACATCATCAGATCGGGAAAAATCAAGTGCATTCTGTATTCTCGCCGCGTAGACATCAAAGATTGTTTTTGGAATTAAGCATCCCCCCACCCCCAATCATAAGCCACATCATTGGGAAAACACCCCACAACTTCATAATGCATCGATCCAACCAACCCAATAGCCCCAAACGTAGAAATACCCCCTTAATGAAACTGCCATATTGTCATAGCCATGCATCCATCAATAATTTTCCCCTCATGATTATTAGCACTAGTGCACCCCACAATTATATTCTCCTCCCGCTTTGATATTTTGTTCGTATTTATGAGAAATACATTTCTTTATTTTTCTCCTCATTTCTTTTCTTTACGCATTTTGTTTCCCCCTTCGTATTTCCAGAGCCAGAGGAGCGATTGCTACGAGGCAAAGTTGAAGATCGCGCGAACGGACTCAGCCGACTCGAGGCACTACTACCTCAACGTGGAGAACAGCAAAGGGTTTGATAAGTACTCGGTAATTCTCCAAGTGCGAGGTGAGTTGAGAAATTTCAAGATAACTCCATCACAGAAAACTATTACTTGGCTGAACAGCCATCTACAAAAACTGTTTGCAGGATTTGATTTTGTTTTTGCAGACCCAGTGAGTATGGCGACGGTCATTGGAGTGATCATCGGCTGCTTAATTTTACTAGTCATCGTTGTCCTCATTATTCTTTACGCCTTCAAAGCTGAAAAGTGGTGCTTTTCTCGTAAGTCTCTCTCTCCCTTCAAGAACAAAACAATCTTCTTAAAATGACTAACCACTCAAGAGATTCTCTAATCATTTTTTTCGTTTTTCAAGCGTTGTAAATACTATATATGAAACCTGTATATACCTATAAAATAACTTTCCACCAAAGAAATATTTAATACCTTCACCACTAAAAACAAGCAACAAAAAATACTCTCTGAAAAAACCTCTATACTCACACTAAAATGTACCGTTAGTCCAGTAATATAATCCACTTAATACAAAAAATTACACTATTTTACTCCTCCTCAAACTCACTCTGACTGACTCACTTTCCGCTGAAAACCAATCCCGCAATCTCTACTTGTGTACAAAAATCATGCAAGCTGTAATCCTTCCCCTGATTCTGAACTTTAGCTCTGCTCTCAAGGAAGTACTTTTACTGCCCATTCATTCATTTCCTGTAGTGAAATAAAGTACCTGAATACTTCTTGTAAATACACTCTTCTTATGTACCCTTGCTTCCTGTGAGTAGACCCTTTCCCAAATGACGTTGGAGGGAAGTAGGCACGTTAAGTACACTTTACCACTAGCCATTACTATTTCCAATCCCATGCAAAAAATCCAGAAATGATCCAAATTAGATATTCGGACAGCGTAAATCAGTAAACTGGATCAATTGCTTCTTTATTGCCGCAATGGTAGAATAGCACTTAATTTGATACCCTTTTTAAATGGGCACCTATCCCGTATCCGATTTCCCAATTCTCAGCGCGAGTGCTAATCCGATTGAATGAGCATTTGTGTTAGTAAGTAGATGTAATTTTCGGCAAATTCTGAAAGTTTTCCCGGGGAACTCGATTGAAAAATCCAAAAGATTTAAGATTGGAATGAATTGGATAAGAGATGGGAAAACAAAGTGATTCGATGAAGTGAGAAAGTTGAGACGCTTACCCATTCACTCTCTCCCTTTCATGGAGATTTTTTTGTAATGGGAGCCCTTCTTGTTGGAATTAACTTTTAGTGCGAGGATTAGATACAAGAGTTTTCCATTCCCCGTTATTATCCAACTTTTTATTTTCCA
>JAHZNH010000661.1:0-10847 GCA_027744355.1 Tyrannoseira gladiata
TACAAGGACAACAGGTGAGCCTCATACCGGAAATAATTTTTATAGCTTATTTTAGACATCCTGCCTTTAAAATCATGTCGGAGTACTTACGATTTTGTAGTGGAAAATAAACGTGAATCAGAGCATGTTAAAGTTCTGGGCTGCTTTAGGCGGTCAAAGCAATTTCGGAGACTTTGGCATGACAGCATGGTTTAGAAAGGTGACAATAAAATTGATTATATTTGCCGCGCTATAAACGCTGCGACAAAGAAAGCACAAACGAATGACTCATTTATAAACAAAGACAGTTACATCATCCTCCCGGTGCGATGTGCTGAATTAGCGTTATGATCTTTGTGCACTTAAATATTGCGCAGTTTTGTTGAAAGTTATTACGCTTATGTTGCAACTCAGATTATATACTGTCGAGCATTAGCGTGATTTTCTTAAGGAGGATTTCTCCAGAGGGAGTGATCTCAATAGGATTTGAGACATTTTTTGCAAGGAAAGCATTATTCATAATTCCTTAAGAACGAATTTACAGCTGCTCCCTTTTTTCTCGGTAGAACGGTTTAATTTGTAATTGCGTTCTTTTCTGTGCGTAAGTAGTAAGTAAATAGTGTGTGCTCTGATCATCGTCTGACATGAGTGAGTGATTCATACGGTTTTTCTTACATTTTTACTGTGAAATTGTTCACGGCTCGCCTACTCCAACCACGTGCTAGGATTACATCTTAACTGAGATTTTTTACGACTTATGTGTAGAAGATAGTAAAGATTTTAACGCTCGTTAAAAAGACTTTTTTGTCTGTCACTGTTCTGCTCTCCACTGTTCCGACTTCTGTTTCACATACGGTTTTTCTTACATTTTTACTGTGAAATTGTTCACGGCTCGCCTACTCCAACCACGTGCTAGGATTACATCTTAACTGAGATTTTTTACGACTTTTGTGTAGAAGATAGTAAAGATTTTAACGCTCGTTAAAAAGACTTTTTTTGTCTGTCACTGTTCTGCTCTCCACTGTTCCGACTTCTGTTTCTGTTTGGATGGTGGTTTGGTTTGGTGGAGGAAATGGGAATTAGCAGGAAAGTGCCACAATGCTATAGTTTCATAGTTTCATGACTTCATTTATTGTCTCTGCCTATGGTTGCGATTCGAGCTCATGAAAATCCTCAAAAACGTGCTGATGATGAATGGATGAGCGTCTTAAGCGTGAAGAAATCACGCTCAGCACTTTTTGCCATCTTTCTCTCCATCGCTGAAACACTGATGAACGAATTCAGAAACGGAATGAATTGAACTTATTGTTTGCCACAGATCTTTCTTTTCTAAATTCAATTGGAGCTTTAGTCTTTTCGAGGAATGAATAGATAGATTGTGCATTTCTTGAGAAAGCAGTTTTCATCATCATTACCTCCGTTTGTTCTCATCAAAGGAGGACGGATGTGGTAAATAAGTGAATACGGAGTATATATATATTCGCATCCTTAAAATAGACATCCGATCTTCAATTAAGAGAAGAGATTAAAAAAGTCTTCCTCGGAATTGCCAGAGCTTAAGAGACGGAAGGGATACCATAGATCAGGAATGGGCTACGATGCCATGGAGTAGTGTTTAAGTACTTGGTTTTAATGAGAAAAGATTAGTTAGCGGATGAAGTCGGCTCCATAAAACTTGGAAAAGATGATAATAATAATTGATGAAATATGCCTCCTCCTTCTGAATAATCTCAGTCAAGACTTACATAAAAGTTTTATTCGAGTACAAAAAAAATCAAATGAACTTGATCCTCTGTTGAACTTTTTTTTCAATCCTCCTTCCCCAGCAACCACAAATCATTATCACATGGCCAATAATAATCACCATCGTCATAATTTTAATTTTCCTGTTAAGTAAGACTGTTGAAAAAGAACCACACGAAAAAAATAACGTTATTTATCGAATGAAATCATTCAACCTTTCATGTTCTCACAAATACTGGCTGATATGCAAATAGCTGAAGTGGAGGAGATGAGTCATTGACAAAGAGACTCCTTTCTGTTCCAACCCATGATGCTCCTCCACATGTCATGTCAAGCAAAATGTTTACATTTATCGCTTGTATTTGCTGAAATAAATGGAGCCGTCGGTCGGTCGTCGTGGAACAGAAAATCTTTTTCTTTATATTTACTTGTTTTGATCCCTCTTCCTGTCTCCATCTTCGAATCCATCTCGCTTTTCATTTGCATACAAATCTTGCTCTCACAAATCATGCGAGTTGAGATGATTTCTACAGATTTACAGACAAGGAGGAAAATATTATTGACTTCATTTTCATTTCTTCGCTAGCAAGCAATCACCACCATCTCTGCAGCTGCAGTCCATAAAAATTCTGTAAAATCGATTTTCACGAGCTGAAAAGTGAAGTGAGTTAGCTGGTTTCATTATTTGAAAATCCCCGTAGAAAGTGCATAAATAAGTGCATATAGATAGAATGCATACATTAGAATATTAAGGAATACATACATACGGGCATAAAAAAGTAGATATGCTCGCAACTTTTTACTGTGAACGAAGACAATTAGTTGGACTTTAATTAATTCAGCACTTCAACACTGATTATTACACCGTTAGGAAGATAATTTTTATACGAGGTAATTGTTGCGCAATAATGAATAGCAATTACAATTGAAATGACTTTTGACGCGAGTGCAAATTGGCTTTTATTTCATTCCCATCACCAACTAACTAATCGAATAAACAAGCGCCGTGCATGGGATAGGTATAAGTATTTAGCTGGGGAACACTTACTTTTTACTTTTTAAGCTGGTGACTTGAACTGAACTTGAGCCAGAAGCTTGAGCAAGTGAATCGTATAATGCAATGATTTTTTTCCTCGAAGACGCATAGCATAATTTATGCGAATTAATCGACAGTCTCGTACTCTGCGTTTGTCATGAAAGCATCCCCGAGTTGACAGTCGCGAACGGAAGGGATAGAAAAAATTGAATCCTTTCAGTCAGTCCTCCTCATCCTTGTCAACAGTATTTTTTTTAGTATTTTGCAAAAGATTACTACTGCTCCTACTAGAAGAAATACATTCATTCGATAGTTATTAATGTCGTGCATGTGACAAACTTATTCATCATCGTTCTTGGCAAAAAAAGTATGTATTTATGTGTGCATAAATGAAACGGTAAGATAAGTGGTGTTGAGAAAATTTGTCAGCAAATCGGAGGCCGTATAAATGCGCGACCACTACTTTATCCGTTGAAGCCTCTTCCCCTTCCTTTCGCTCGCTCAGATTGAAATAATTAATTCATGATGACGATACCTTTTCGCACTTCCACCCAACTTCCACTTCGACTTGCTTTCTTAAATACTTTGAATGAATACTTAAACCCGTGAATGGTTCGCTGATTCACTGACTAAGGTTATGGCTCTATATGAGGATAAGTTATATCTATCTGAAGGAAAAAAAACGAGAGTAGTAGTGTAGTACCCGCATTCATTGTTGTTTTTTTTCTGAATCGTTGTTGAAACATATTTAATTTCTGTTTCTAATGCTAATGAATAATTCGTTTTGACATAGGTTGCTGGTTACACTCAAGCTGATGTCGTATCACTGCTTCACCATTGTCTTCGTGGGAATTCCGCAACTCTCACCGTCGCTCCTAGAGGTATAAAGAAAAAAGGATTTTGTATTTTGTAACATATACATACGCATTTGAAATGTTCTTCATTCATTTTCCTCCTTCCTCCTCCTCTCTCTCTCTCTCTCTCTCTCATTTTTTTTCTACAATTTGCATGCAAATAAAGCACATTTTTCGTTTAATTTCCTTCTAAACGTGTCAAAAGAAGGGAGTAGTAAGTATTGGTAGTAGTAGACCGCGGCTTGCGTTGATGAGTCGACGCTCTTTTGTGACGATGATAGAGCGTCGCGTCGTGTGCTCAAGGGAACAAAAAAGAGAGAATCGACGATGATAAGTACAAGTCATACTTCTCAAGATAATTTCTCGAGCTTAACGAAAACGGTGGGACGTGCACTGAAGACTGCAGCTACCATAATGATATATCAGTTTGTCGTCACTCATTGTTGTCACCGTGTTCCAAGAAAGCGAAGGAGATTTTGATTTTGTTGCTTTATTTGTGCGCCACTCATTAAATTGTATACATGTCGGTGAGAAGAGAGGAGGAGAGAGGATAGGAGCGAGAGAGAACAAATTGGATTACTTATTTTTGGTGCTCGTGTGGAAAAGTGCAAATGCGAAACGGTTCATTGATTGTGCTGGTGTTCATTTATTTTCATGTGTTCAAGCAGGGAGTTTGGGTC
Organism: Tyrannoseira gladiata; assembly: GCA_027744355.1. Lineage (NCBI taxonomy): Eukaryota > Metazoa > Arthropoda > Collembola > Entomobryomorpha > Entomobryidae > Tyrannoseira > Tyrannoseira gladiata. The sequence goes on from JAHZNH010000661.1 coordinate 4,293, forward strand.
CAGAGCATGAGATCTTACTTGAACACGAGATTTCAGAAAGGCTCCGTGGATCACGCTCTTCAAGGCGTTGTTCGTGATAATCTCTACTTAAGAACAGTTCCTGTGACGACGAGACAACCCAGACCTGGAGAGATTAACGGTGTCGACTACACGTTTCTTAGTGTGGAAGAGTTCATGCAGTTGGAGCGTGACGGAAGCTTACTCGAGAGCGGAGTTTATGCTGGTGAGTGAAACACCAGGGGAAATGGAAATAATAATAGCTGTAGATAATAATACGTACAATGTTTGCATCCTTCCTCTTTCTTTTAGCTCATTGATGATGAAAGAGAGTTGGAAGTTTGAAGTCCTTGTTGCTCTGCGTGAAATTTTTCGGAGAAAAAAAGTGCCGTTCCTTTTATTTTTCTTTTTGGAGAAACAAGCGAAATTTTTTTTGTCCATATATTCCTCAGGGTTATTTATTCAGATGTGATGTTTTTGAGTGGGAGAAGAAGGTACATTCCAAACAAACTTTTCAAACTTGGAGATGTAAAACTTCCTCTCACGACCAGAAAAAGGAGGCATGCAGCAGAGACTTCGCTATAAAAATTTATTTACGTTATTCACCAGATTATGTAAACAAGGTGCAGAGAAAATTGCAGCGTGTCTGGTCTTCGTGCCTTGCAAATTGCTCCACATTTTTTTGCTTTGATTTCTTATCGTCAGCCTTAAGATGAAATGCAAATGTGGGAAATAAATTTGTCATGTAGGGTTCAGTTGATGATGTTGCTGCTTCTTGCACAAAGATTTTTGTTTCTGGCTGATTAGCTGCAGGAACTACTTGTTTACATAAGACGAACGATTGAAAGTGAATTACCTCAGGAGCGAGAGAGAAACTTTATATGCTTTAACTATGTATTTTCGTTTTTGTTTCGTGTATTTTTAGGAAACCACTATGGCACGCCGAAACCTTGGGCACGACTGAGGGGAGGTGGCACTGGAGGTGTGGATGGTTCAGACATGGAAACAGTTGACGGCGTGGGTGGAATGGGAATGCATAATATGATGATGCCCGGAGAAAGCGTTGGCGGAGTTGCTGGAGCTCCCGGGAAAGGACCAATCCTTCCTGGCATGCATCCCAGTTCGGAAGGGAAGCGGAGGAGGAATCGCTCAAATGTGGAAGCTTTAGGTGCTGGTGGTGGTGACGACGAACCACCGAGTAGTCCGTCTCATCAACATCCTGGTAGTGTTCCGTTGGGAGCGACCAACTCTCTTTATTCATCGTCTCGTGTTCCTCCACCCCAGCCTGAAGAACTCGGGCCGCTTCCTGCAAACTGGGAAATGGCTTACACCGAGAAGGGCGAAGTTTATTTCATTGAGTGAGTCAATTTAGAAGATTATTAACTTGTAGTTAGCTAATTCGTATAGCCGTTGTAGTAGCAAGTTGTATCATACGTTGCTTAAATAAAATGAGGCGTATTAATGAATTGTGTGGTTTTATGAAAATGTGCAGTCACAACACGGGGACATCTCACTGGTTAGATCCGAGACTTTCTAGAGTACAAAAGTTGTCGCTGGAGGACTGCGCAGACAATGAGCTCCCTTTCGGCTGGGAGAAAATCGAGGATCCTCATTACGGGACGTACTACATTGACCACGTGAATCGCCGAACTCAATTTGAAAATCCAGTTATTCAAGCGAAACAGAATAAAGCGAAAAGCAATAATAACAGTGGGAACAACGGTGGTGGTGGAAGTGTTAGTGGTGGAAATAATAATAATAATGGAAATGGGAATGGAAACGGACTCAGTACTGACGGAAGTGTGAGTGAGGCCGACAGCACATCCAAGTTTCTTCCCCAGGAGGATCTGAGGGACAACAGTAAAGACCAAATGCATTACCCACATTTCAATCAGTATTTACCAAAAAGGCCGACAAGTCTATCAAAGCCAGCTCCACCAGCCCCTAATCCCAAACCACAGAACCCGAATAGATTGAGCATTTCGCAGCAACAGCGGAAAACGCCAATTGCAGATATGGATCAAAATCACCATGACATGATGGGAAGTCCGGTAGTGCCAAGTGTTCCTTCGTTAGTGCCTCACTCAGGAATGATGCCGGGATTCCCAAGTAGTTCCAGTGGGGGTAGTAGTGGTGGCCTTCGGGTTAAGCCAGTAGTAGATCGAACGTCATATCGATTCTTCACGAGAGATCCATCTAGCTCCCCTGGACAGTGGGGAAAAGAAACATGTTGATTGGGCGATAAGACCATCAACGCCTGATAGTCTGACTCATTCTGCCCATTCCTTGCCAGAGTTGTCAAATGAGAGACTAGTAGACTACGTCGGGAAGCCGGGTGGAGGAAGGCCAGCAAGTGTAGACCTATTGCTAGATAGTCCGACACACCCAAGAGCTGATAAAGGACTGAAACATAACCTTATGCCTCCTCAGGATGCTTTCTTAACTGTCCTTATTCTGAAAGGCTCGGCAGGATTTGGATTTACCATCGCAGATAGTGTAACTGGGCAAAAGGTAATAAAGAATTGATTATTTCAAATACGAAAATTATTATAGTCAAAATTAGGCAAAGAAAGATTGAAATGCTCTATTTTTTTAAATTTAACCAGGTGAAGAAAGTACTGGATGCCACTCACTGTGGAGGTCTTGAAGAAGGTGACCGTCTCATCGCTATAGATGGCATTGACCTTCGAGGCTTAAGCCACACACAAGTTGTTCAAATTCTCAAAGATTTCCCCGTCGGAAGGGAGGCCTCCCTCACTATACAGCGATCACCTCCAAACTCTCCCTACAGCCAAAAATTTTCCCCGGGAGGTGTAATGCCCAACTTAAACTCATATACCGATGCTCCGCGTATGATTCCTCCTCGTTCAACAGGCATCTCGCCAAGAAGTAAAACTCCAACCGCTGAACTAGCGCGAGGTCGTCCTAGACTACGCGAAAACTTGCCAGAAAGACCAAAGACTCCATCTCTACTTGACTCTTCCGGACAGTACAATGGACAAGCGTTGTTCAATGGAGAAATGCCTCCGCAGCTGAACAGTCCCTTACTCCACAACCCTCATCATCAGTTCCTCTCGGACAGATTATCAGTCATGGGGAACAATGGTGGTGGAAATAATCCGAATGATCCTAACTTTTCCGCTGCGGGCGGACAAGGGGGAGATCTCAATAGTTTGCCAGTGGTAAGAGACTGGATTGAAATGAACATCGAGTTGCAAAGACGGCAGGAAGGATTCGGCTTTAGAATCGTGGGAGGAACAGAAGAAGGGTCACAAGTCTCCGTAGGTCATATTGTTCCTGGTGGAGCTGCGGCACTGGATGGTCGCCTTCAAAGTGGCGATAATCTCATTGCAGTTGAAGGGATCTCCGTGATTGGTGCTTCTCACCACGCAGTTGTTCAATTGATGGCAAGGTCAGCGTCGGCAGGGAAAGTTAGGCTAACTGTGAGAAGGCCAGTTTATGGGACAACAGGTAGTAGCGTGCCCTCCGACAGCGTAGTCACGCCTATCCACTCTCCCGGAGGAGGAGCTGGTAGTACAACAAGTGGGCCTGGTTCCTCCACTCCTCTACACATCACGTTGAGACGCCAGCCGAGTGAAGGATTCGGCTTCGTGATAATCTCCAGCGCATCCAAAGCCGGAGCCACTATTGGAAGAATTGTCGAAGGAAGTCCTGCTGATCGTTGTGGCGAACTACATGTTGGCGATCGAATTCTCGCAGTCAATCAGCTCGACATTTCGCAGCTCCACCACAGTCAAGTCGTTCAACTAATTAAGGACTCCGGTCTTATTCTAACACTGTCAGTACTTTCTGTTCATCCAACAACACCGACGGGAAGTAGTGGACCTTTGAATTCTAATGCTGGTACATTACCGTTACATCAAAACCCCATGAATTCCCCCGGAGGTGGTGGAGGATCTGGGGGCGGGATGCACATGCACCACGCAAGTATTTCACCCGCTGAAATGGAAAACTTGAGTTTGAAAGATAGCCAAAGTGGGGAAATTGGCACTGCCTTTATCTCACCCGAAGGACATCCTATTCATTTCAGTTCCAAGTAAGTTTCATCGCGATTGCGATTTTTTTTTTCTCCGAAAAACGCAAACTACAAATGACCTTGACTTTGCTTATGGTTATATAAATTTTGCATTTGCTTCTTTAGTGTCAGTGCGGCATCTTCATATCCGGACGCTCATGAGCAAGTATTTTCTGTACATTTATCACGGGGAAACCGCGGATTTGGGTTTTCTATTCGCGGCGGAAAGGAATTTCAAAACATGCCATTATTTGTACTCCGTCTTGCCGATGATGGACCAGCTGCAATGGATGGGAGGATGCAGGTAAGCACTACTGAATAAAACTTACTTTTTCAATTTATTAGACTCAAATATTCTAAAAGTTTTGCTATTGTCATTCATTGTTCGGTATTATACTTAAACAGGTGGGCGATCAAATTTTACAAATTAACGGGATCAACACCCATGGAATGACTCATGCTCAAGCCATTCATCTGATAAAAACCGGTAGCACAAGCGTTCACTTACTGCTGAGGAGAGGTTCCATTCCCTTCCCTTTTCTCAATCAAATGCCAAGCTTGACAAGTGGTAAATTCATATGAATTTCTCTGTAAATAATTAATAATTCTTACTCGGTCATTCTTTCTTGTAAATAACAATCATTGTAAATAAATTTTGCGCAATTAGGCGGATTCGGAAGCAGTAATGGACAAGAGGAGGAGCAATCTCTATCAAACGCTAGTAACAACGAGCAACAGTTCATTTCCAGTCAAAACGCAGCTTCCATGTACAGAGATCATCATGCTGGATTTTGAAAATTCACTTGAAACTATGTCAGCCAAAAATAATATACGTCATGAAAAAGGTTTCAACCTCCTTTTTTGAAACATTGTAGCCAAATCTTGTACAGTCCGAATTTTTATTGCTTGTCTTCGTAGAGCATCTCTTGATACGAAAGCAATCTCCATGTTTGGAAATGAGTACATACATATTCCATTAAAATTTACTTAATTACAGTGTAATGCAAAGCCATACTACCATAGTTGTTTTGTTTTGTTATTTATTGCTTTCACGTCAATTATCTTTTTAAAGAGCATTTAAGCCGTTGTTACTGTAAGCCATTTCAATAATTTTTTGTATCCATATGAAAGATTTTTTCTCCTACAAAGAATTTATTTACGAAAATTTTTAATGATGTTTTGAGTCAGGTTTATTATAAAATATTTAAGTGAAGAAAATAACTACGTTGTATTTGTACTTAGCCAATAATTAGTGGACATCACTTGTAAATTTCATTTACTAATCAAATGAAAATATATAGCGCCTTGTTTATTCCTTCTTATGTATATAAAGGAACTTAAGTTGCTGGTTTTCATTATTTATATCATTCATTTGTAAATGAGGAATAAAAGGGATCTATAACTGTATGTTAATGGCGTGTCCTTCCAAACACAGTCTTTCATTACTCACAAATTTTAAAGGTAATTTGTGTCTTCAAATTTCGTCTGGACAAGTGACACGTTCGATCCGGAAGGAAGAATTTTTATGGAAAGAATATGTAGGATGTAGAATTCCAAAGTATGTAATAAGTTGTTAATATATAAATAGCCCACATTCATGGACTTCAGTTGATCTTTATATTCTTCCACCTATGAATTTCATTTTAATCTCGTTGATAGGTTGTGTATTGAAGTTGTGCTGATAAGAAGCATGATGATTTCTCTATTTGCAAGTTCTACGTACATAGTTTTTGCAATAAGGCTCCAAGTTTTTAGGTTGCGATTCCTGATTTCGAGTTATCGGGAAGTTGTGGATGAGCTATCATTTTATTTTATATATTTTTACATGTAACCCTAAAGCTAGATTTTTGTCATTAGTGTCAAAGTACAGACAGTCTGATTCAGGCAGCTCAAATCAATGTTAGAATGGCCAAGGCTCGTATAAGAATAAGGCTCGAATAGTTTAAAAAGTAAGTTAACTTGTCTGTTGTGGTTGTTTCGTTGTGCAGAGTGAAACATTATATGTCAAATATCGAATAGCTCTCGCCAAAAAACATGAGTAAGTAGAAAAATGACCGATTCTTTATTGATTAATGGATTTATGAATGTACGTCTTTAACTGAGCTACCATAATGATAATTAATTAACATTATATATTGTAGTAATGCTATCGATTTAACAGTATTGGACACAACAATCTAAATTTTTATGAGGAAAGGAAGTAGAAAAATACATATGGACAAAGATGGGTCTTCTTTTTGATCTGACAAACGAGATTGCATTGACTAATAACGCATTAATTAGTTTCTACTTCATTATTGTAATGATGATGGTGTTAGCAAAACTAAATATTATTTTTCCTGTAACGGCCCCCTTCTCCACAAAAATGTATTTTTCTATGAAAAGTAGGGATTTGTAATACGAGAAACGAGAAAAACGATGACTCCATTAAATAGGGTCAGAGAGGTTAGTCACTCATTCGGTTTCCGCGAAGACATATATAAATTATAGTAGGTACACTTAATTGTTGCTACTTAAGCTGA
>JAHZNH010000662.1:0-18398 GCA_027744355.1 Tyrannoseira gladiata
CTCGCTAACTCAATGACTTCGGAACAATGGGGGAAACTTCAAAAGAAATCAATAGGAGTTTGATTGACATTCCGAAAACACCAAAGAATCAAGTCAGAAGGATGGATTGTAAATGGAAGGAAGGAGATGGTGCAGTTTTTTGCTGCTGGAATCAAATGACTAAGCGGAGGTATTGAAGTAAAAAAAAGTGAAAACTTCAAGATGAGATGCGATGTGATTGTAGGTATCAAGTAAGTGAGTGGAATCAACCACTCGAAATTGAAAAAATTGTTTTGGAAAATAAACGATCCAATAAAAGTGGTGGCACAAATACATATTTTCCACATGTCTTGGCCATTTAACTCACATGTCACTTGATTGAAAGGCTTCGACAGAAATGCGCAAGGCTTTCGCGGTGGAGTGGAGTGGAGAGAAGTGGCTTTCAGAAGTGCGCAGCCGGACAAATCATTGATATTGATGATGGTAAATTGGAGAAAATGAAGGAATCGAAGATTTGTTATCCTTCAGAGTCAGGTGATACGGCGCTGAAGAACATGATCTTAATCGGTGTTTATCATTTAACACTCCGAGTAAGTGAATGAGTAAGTAGGTACTTCAACAGTACTGGATAGTGTGGGTACGTTAGTCGGGGAGGAAAAAGGGTTAAATGGATTCACGCTTTTCGGACTTTTCAAAGTGTCAGGGAAAGATGAGAGTCTTGACATGAGATGGAGAAGAGCGTCATCATCTAAGCTCGGCATCAAGGAGAGAGTAATAGTGCGAATGAATGCAAAATGTGAAAGATGTAGTTTTTGATATGGTGAAGGACAGTCTCATTCGTGAACTTTGACATCTCTATTACTTGGAATGGAATGCTTTTGTGAGATCAAGCTGGAAGGCTCTGATGCAGCTTCTTTAATAATTTGATTTTACTTCTTGATCGAGTTGAAAATTAAAACCTGTTGACATTTTAGCATGACTTTCAGAACTATACGGCGGATTGTGAATATTAAGAAAGGCGGGGAAATTAATAGTACTATAGGTTGGCTTGCTTCTTCTTTCTTTGCGGGTGATATTGCAGAAGCAATTGGGTTATAGCACTGCACCGGTGTAAGTAATGATGTTTTCTGCATTGGTCGTTGCAATCGCTTTGTTTTAGAATAGCATTCATATAATTCTTTCGATAAAAGGACCGCCTGACTAATCCAACTAAAACAACGCAACGGAATCAGAATCAATTTTCGAGGATCCTGCTCAGCATCGCACCTGGCTCCAGTAAATACTTAAAAGTACAAAGCTCAAAGTAATGCTGATACGATTGCGGCTTCACAGCCAAAGCAACGATTAAAAGCTATTTTGAGGTAACGGTAAGTATACAAACCAATAATCATCACGTACAAGCCTCCAAACCTGTGTCGTCATTATCGAATCATAGAGAGTGGTTTGGCTTAAAAGGAATTAAAATCAAAATCCTTTTTTTGTCTTTTAATGTTCCGATCTCCGCACAAAGAAAACGAACTTACTCTGGTCGATTCCTTCCTTTAAGTGCTCCTGACATGACGGCACTTCTACCAAAACCAAGCCATACCTTACCCCATTGGAATCAAATACTTATGACATTTCAAAGCTTTTGATATAAAATGATTCGAATTTGTTCAGCCTGCATTTAGTCTAGTCTGGTTCGCTCCGACCTAAGGAAATGCTGAAGACGGAGCTTCAGCCACTTCATAAAGAGGGGGAGGGGACCCCTTTCAATCTTTTCCTGAGAGAACACCATCAAAGGAGGGATGTCGTCCCACTCTGTATTCAACCCATCAAGGGGAATTATGTTCCATTAGGAGGCAACATTTATAAATTATTAAATACTGTAGCAATCATAATCACACAAAGATGGGAAGATGACGATGATGAAGAAGAAGCTGAGAACAAGGAAGAATCCCCGTAATGCCCAAAAAACATCCCCTTCTTCCTCCTCCTTTGAATTTGAATAAGGAAGTCTGAAAAGAATTATTCATATTCATGAATGGATGCATCATCCGTCCAGAATGGAATGGAGTATCCAAATCTAAACTAAATGAATTCAATTGAAAAGTATCTCACTCAAGTCAACTCACATCATATCGCCACTCGACCAAGAACGATGTGCATAATTCCCGGACTCCACTTCACCGCATCCGTGCGCAAGGCGGTGGTATTGTCGGGTGGATGAATGCAATGAAAAGGGAAGATATTGCGTAAAAAGATATTTTTATTGAGGCTGCAAATGCACTAATCCACATTCTTTTTTTTATGCAACTCAAGTAACAACACAAACAATCCAATCCAGAGAAACTTTTTTTTGTCTAATTCAAGTAGGCAAGTTCTCAAAAGGCAGTACTCAAAAGGAATAAAGCTACAGAACCGATGCGATCCTTTTTTTTAAATTGATTCACTCGCGTAGTCAAACGGATGACTGATTTTTACGGGTAAGTCAGTAAGTGCATGATTATTATGATTATTATTGGATCATATTCCCCTTCTATTCTTTTGAGCCTCTACAAAATCTTTGGACTCCCTCACGTACCACAGACCGGAGCATTGGAGATGCTGTAGAGTAACCACCAACTTTCATTTTTTTCCCTGGGAGAACGAGAACGAACATCTTAACTCTGAGCCACAAAGGATGATATGCCGACGGACATGGATGAGCATTTGAATACAAGGGCCGAGCATTATCATCGATAAAAAAGAGAGAAAAAAGCTTGTCTTAATGCGATTCTGACAGCATAACGATTATAATCAAAAGGAAGAAAGAAGGAGGAAGCGGCCACAAGAGATGGATACTTACTTACTTCACCTTAATGCAATGAATATTGTACTATATATGACTCACTTTACAAGTTTCCCCCGATTGGAGTGCTCAGCTCGCATCAATTCTGAACAAGGAGGTATTCAAGCCGAATAGAAAAAATGAAAGGGAATGTGAATCTACGAATGAAAAAACCTGGGCTTTTAAAAAAGTGAGCAAGTGAACCAGCGAGTGTTGGGCATTAGTAGTATATCGCTCGGCATTTTTTGGGGCCTTTGACGTTTACAAAGTATGAAATCTGTATTTTATGTAATGGTAATGATGATGATGATGACGATGTGATGTAAAATGCACGTAATACAATAATTTCAATTCAAGTTTTAGAACTAGAGCCAACAGATCATCAGAATGGTTTGGAGTCGAGTGGGGAAGATGGATATGCTTGTGGACAGGGTTGTGTGTGAAGCTTATGATTGGAATGAAGGATTTATCTCGGATCCGATATAAACATCCGATTTTTTTCCTCCTCAGATTCAAGATGAAGGAATGGAGATAATGGATTTTTTCCCTGTGAGATGAGATGAGATGACCGAAGGAGATGAAGATAGCTTCAGTTTTGGCTTTGACTCTGACTTGGTTCTTGGTTCGGGTTTCACGTGAATCCATCCAACCAACTATCCAATTCACTCCGCTAAGCACTATTTAGCAATGGCATTTCTACACGGCGGCACCGGCACCGCCACAAGAATCTAATCCAATCCAATCCATTCCGATTCTGATGTGATGTGATGTGATGCGATGAGATGATGGAATGAGCATTAAGGAAAAGTTGACTTGTCTCAGGCCAGGCTCAGACTCAAGACTTGAGTCGCTCGCTCTTGATGATGAATCATTGAGATGGAAAGGTTGAGTTATTTTGTGTCGTTGAAGGTGCATTAATCACACTCACTTTTCTTTTCAAAGGAAAAAATATCTTCTTTTTATCGGAGGACAAGAAAAGAATCAGAGGAGGAGAGTTGTGGTGGGGCAGTGAATAGAGAATATGAATACTTCACAACTTTAATGCTTTGACGAGGGAAAATATGCAGAATTATAATAAAAAAATATGTGGAATTCGTTCCGACGGGAGTCACCACTCAAGACTCAAGCCATCAGTATCAGTAGGAATAGCAGGAGCGGTTCAATCGGAATGGAATAAATTGTTGAATTCAATTGCTATTGTTGGCAACGACCAGGCGAGCATCAGAACAAGTGGATAGATGGATTGGATTGGATTTATGAAGCGGTTGATTCGTGGATTGTGATTACGATTATTTCTCTGTTTGCTCCTCTGTTGCGTCTCTTTTTCTTCGGGGATGTCAAACAGTTGACAGTTCGTGGTGACCACCCTTCAAATGACATAATTTTTTATGGGGATGACGAACAACGAGAACGAGACCAGTGATTCTGTAACATTGACCAAAAATAAAAAGTCTGGCTAGTCCGTTGTTCCTCCTGTCATTCCCATTCAGGCATGGTGTTGCGCCATGCCATTGCATGCCATGCCAAGCGAAGTTTGCCAGTGCCAGCCCATGTGCCATTCATCGGGAAAATTCTTTTGAAATAGTTCACGGAAAACTAGGAATTTTAACAATGTACCAAACTAACTATTTCTAATTAAGTACAATTACCACAATCCTACTCCTATTCTACAATACTTAATTACGGAAAAATTTTCACTGTTCCGTTTCTCCACGCTTTTCAATTCCTCAACCTGAACGTCTTGAGGATTTCTGTGAGGGACGCTGTCACTTTGACTTGAGAAGAGTTGGAATTTGGAATTCGGAATATTTTTTCTTCTCCTATTCTTTTCGCATGATTCCATTCTTCCTTTTCGGTATTCTGCGTGAAAATTCTGCGGTTGAGATACTTAGCATCCCCAGTACCGAAAATCCACTTCACTACACTCGGTTTGAGTGACAGAGATCAACAGAAGTCAAACGGAACAAGGAAGGAGTCAAAATGGGTTGATGTTGATGATTCCGAAAGAGGTTTAACAATACCACTGTCAGCCAAAACAGTGAACAATGCCTCTCATGCATAACAATAACACTCGAATGGAGTATCATCATCATCACCACCACCACCACCAAAATATAACTATGTATAAGCAGTTCGAATACTTAGGCATGCGATAGAGGTACACTGTGGAGAAGTCAGTGTGAGTGGAACCGCAAATACGAAAAAATAACAAGGCAAAGTCAAAAGCCAACTTGAGCGAAATCCTTCCGTTTTTTCCTCAGCAGAGGCAATAATCTGTTTCTGTTTCCTATTATTTTTTCTCCTTTGATACCGCTACAAAAATGTGCAACAAGGCAGAGCAAAAGCACTCGACAAAGGGGATGAAGGAAAAACGTTATTTCGTCCAATTTCTGCCATGGAATGGAATTGCATTGTGCATGCTTGAATGAGGAGAAAAAGGGAAGGGTTGCTCTGCCGCAGCCGCCTCTCCCCAAAAAAACTTCCTCTGCTCACTTCTCGGTCTTTCAACCCTTTTTTGATCCGATTACTCCTTATTATGATAATAATACGACTACTGGTAAGTATTGCAGACTGCTCAACTGCCTGAAAAACTGTAGATCCGTTTTGCCTATTTAGTTAGTTGGTGCATTTGCATTCACTTCCCCTCTCTAACAATTGCATTGTTCTGGGGGTGGGTGAGTTTGAACTGGACTGCATTCAAATTGAATTGGATTGCATTGCATTGCATTGGACTGAACGCATGTAAATAAGACAAACAAAAAACGGAAAAATACTTACTGATGCGATGGATGCTTTAAGCAAATAAGTCAAATTCAATCTTCAATGGTCTCCCCCATTTATTCCGAAGCAGATGAGAAAAAAGCCGATTTCCAATAATATTGTTAACAATGTGACTTTGCCAGAAGTCAAAGTCAGTCTTTGCTCGTGAATTGGATTATTGGACTGGATTTGAATTTGAAGGAGGAAAGAATAGAAAAGATTTTAAACCCAACTTTGGAGAGAGAGGAGCAAGTGAATGTGAGCCTGCTTACTGAAATAACAATCTTAACAATGTTTAAAATTGGGATTTGCGATCGGTCGATCCTTCCAGATTCTTGGATAAAGAGGGGGATGAACTGAAGAAAAAAAATCAAAGGATTATATTCGGATCGGGGTAATAAGGACAAAGCTGACCTAATCGAAGTGAAAATTATTATTTTTTACGTTTTTGTCACATTGGAGGATTCCACAATATTTATTCTAGATCTACCAATTAAGATTCTAAGATGGGACATGCATCCTCATATGATGGGACATTATTGAAGTTACTTTTAATGGAGCATTAACATGTTTTGTAAATTAAATGTGGTAGGTGCACTGAATGTAAAGGAAATGCATCAACGACTGCTAAAAGGTACATTGTCGATAAACCAATCCAAAAACGCCATCTATGGTCCATGTAATTCTGCAGTTGTAGCTATTTTCCTTTAAGCAGCGTTAATATCTCCCAAACACTATTACTTGTCGAAGTCGAAATACATACCATTTCTATTTTAGAACATGATATTATTCTATAACAATTCAATTTAAATAAACTTCAGTTTCAGATTCCACCCGAAATGCCTGCTTTAGTTTCAGCCCTCATATTCCCTTCAATTTGCATGAATCATATTGTCAATTCCGAATTAAGCCACACACTCACTCGTTCAGTGGTTCGCTCCTAAATATTCTTTAACAAACCGTGGGACAGGCGTGCGTGTTTCTGACATTTTTTCCAGCCATCCATCCGTCGTTTTCATACATTCTGCTCCTCTCTTACTACAACTTCATTCATATGGTCGCCCACATCGAAACACATTTCAAATTAATTTCATATTTAGGAACAATAACGACAAAAACGTTTCATGCACATTGGTTTGGATCGGTTCGGCGCAGCCAAACTCGGCATACTTAATATATTACAAGGGTAAAAAAATTTTTTCCCTCAACTTATTCCTGTGAGTTTCCTTTCGTTTTGCGTGGATGTGGAAACAGAAGGAGCAGAATCAAACCCTTTTTTCTCCTCCTCCACGGTAGACTACACACTCCAAGTCAGGCCACACACACAGAACAGAGAAACGAATTAATTCGGAGTAATGTGTCATTTTGTAGTGGTGGTGAGCTCAAAGACAAGGCTCGTTAATGTNAATGTGTCATTTTGTAGTGGTGGTGAGCTCAAAGACAAGGCTCGTTAATGTCATTATTAGATTTTCCATGTGGGGCTTTTTATTCATATTTTTTTCCTCCCATTTTCCCACTCTCGCTGATCGACAGTAGCGATAATCCCTTCACTTGACGTGACATGGCAAATGCCCTGCACTGACTTCAAGACTAGCTGCACCACCATTCCCAATACAATTACATTATTATTATTGCTGTTGATACCCAATTCTGAAAAAAATATACAAATGTCGTTGTTCCAACTTCTAAGAAGTCTCAACTTCAGTCCGGCTTCTACGTTCCCATTCTCATTATCCAATCCAGTGAAATGCAAATGCGTGAAAAAAGCCATGCCATGCCATCCATGCATGCAGTCACCAAGTCAAAGGGTTTGATTTGAAGTTGAAGCCTCCCATGCCTCCTGTTTTTTTTTCTCCGACAAATCAAGACACGGACTCACGCATTCACTCTTCCGAGTCAACTGACTCAACTCACTTATCGTATAGTATCGTATCATAATGACATTTTAATAAAGGGACAAAAACTGGATTTTTGGATTTTGCCTTCTCGTTTTTTCCCATCTAAAATTAAAGCACATTATGTATGTATTTATCTTTCTCTCTTCAGGATAAAAACCGACGATGATGAGTGACATTAACACACACTTGCCATATTTTGCGAGATTTTGAGTCATATTGTCATACATATTTTGGGTCAAATCATGTCATAAAAAAATTTACTCTAATGATGAGTGACATTAACACACACTTGCCACCTTTCTCTCCGCCGGAGAATGAGAATGTAGATTGTATGTACGTCTAATTCTAAATCAGAGCATTATCAAGTAGGAACAGAACTCTTTCAAAGAGGATTTTCTTGATGTGCTCAAAGGAAGCCTCTCACCCAGACCCCATTCATCCATCCAATTCATATCTCACACATCTTCACGTGATAATTGTCATTTCTAATTTAGATCCAAAACCACAAAATACAAACACAATAGAATAGTATCACAATAAAAGAGTTAAGAAGCCAAGTGAGTCGGTAGGAGGAATTTATAAATTACAACAGTAGCGGAACACACACCGGTTTCTCCCTATGCTCTATTATATAGTTCCTTGATTCTTGCGGTAGGAAAAAAATCAGAGCCCCGGTGGTCTTCCCCAGATTATTCCGCACTTAGGAGAAGGTCTACGGAAATTAGATTTTTTAATTGAGGACCTCTGCCATGCCCTTAGAGTCACACGCAGCCTCAACTTCAACTTCAGCTGCTACTGTTGTTCATGCCACTCATGCCCTATTTGCAAGGTGGGGTGAGGTGAAGTGGTGGAAGTCAAGTCCAAGTTGGCTTCCCAATTCATAAAAATTAATGATGAATGCTGCTGTGGATTCTCTATTTGCTTTCGCATTCATTCTCATTGTACTTCCATGCATGGGCATGGCATATGCACTCACTGCTCATCATGATTCATGAATCATGATCACGGACATTTTGTAAAAAAAATACGAACGTTTCGCTGAGCAGTTGTGGTTGTGGGTGTAGCTCATCTTAATGGAGTATTTGTTCATTCCTTTCTCCCGAGATTTATTTATCCTCTGCGGAGGTGTACACCTGGCTATTAATAATAGATCATGATCTGAAGCACTACGTGTGCGTGCAATTAATCTAGAAAGCCAAAAAGGACTCTCGGATTATTACTGCGACGGTGGTTAGTAAATGAGGAGATTTAATGGGATCTATAACTGGCTCGACTTGAGTTGACTTGACTTGGCCTGTGAAGCTAGCTCGCTCACTCACTCACTGGTTCTCTCGCTCAGATCGTCGACGGTGGTCCTCGAGAAATTAGAATGCGATTGTGATGCACTGCCACTGATTCAGGATGCGAATTAGATAAATATGTATATGGAGGTATTCAATGCATTCGTTCATAGACTGTGGATTTTTTTACTGTAGATGAAAATTGCTAAATTACTGGTTTTTAACGCTCTCATCGAAAGCATCATCGATATAGTGGTGGGGTAATAATTAAATCATGTTTTCCTCCCCAATAAAATGATTTCTTATGATGGGGACACTGCTGCTGCTGCAGCGATAAAACTTTGGTTGTTTTGGTGGTGGGTTTATCACTGCCCGTCTTAAAAAAGGAGGTTTATACTCTTCACTCAGGCATTTTTTTCAACGGGTCATCAGATATGAAACGAGATTTTGCCTATTCAAGCACCAGAACAATTATTCCCCGAGACTAAAAAGTCATCAAGCCATCATGAGCACCATCAACAAAACAAAAGCTGTGCAATGAACAGGAACCAATCCCAACTTTTTTTGCGCATCATCGCACCCCATATCCCATCTCACTCATAAAAGAAACGAGTAAGCAAATAATCATAAATGATAACTTAATAAGGATTTTTTTTATTTAAGTACTTACTTCTGTTCATTGGTTTGCTCATTCAGTGAGTTTCACCTGGTTTTCCCACCTCAGTGATACGATCAAGCTTTTTTTGCAGTTGGGAGCTGGGTTGCTACCCTCCACATCGAAATAATTACTGGGATTAGCACTGGCACATAACTAGCACTATGCGATGGGGGCTGCCCTTAGTATCCTCTTTCCGGCGTGCCTGACAAAACTACAAAAAAAATTAATTTATTATTTCGCAATCTGACTCCGACTCCGATTCCGAATCCCTCTCATGCAACAATAAGTGCAATAGAATAAGTACGTAATCGCGATACAATATCTCATTATTTATGATCCTCTTATACTGTGAGCGTCACGGGATGAAATAATAAGTATGCTTGGATTTACTACGACATTGAATCGCACAATTAGCCAAGATTTCTTGAAGAATGTGGAGCTTTCAATGTTTAGATTCATTCTGGTTTCTCACGATCACGATGAGAGGATCTGCCACGAAGCCGAGCCAAGCTTAGGCAAACCAAACCACACTTCTTCTTTCTCGTAGCCATATCCATATCACATCACATCAGCAACAAAGAGATAATGCTAATTACCCCAAGGAGGAATGAGAAGAATAAACAGGTGAAAACAATAATATTTTAATCTTTCTGCCCCGACTTGACTTGCATACCTTCTAACTAAGTACTGCTGTATTTAGTCTTTGTCTGGGTTAAATAGAGATGTAACTCATCGGAGGAGACATGATTGTAATAATTTTCAGGGGGAAAATAGCTCCTCGTATTTGGTTACACGTCCATCTCCTCGTCCTTAGCAGGTGAGCGCATGAATGCAAATTGGAGTGCACGCAATAGGAACTACCCAGAAAGATAACAAATGACCGCGTGAAATGATGAGAATTTATTCAGAATTTAAAGACAAGAGTCCGAGAAAATAAAAAAAAGTGGAGGATTTTTTTTTCTCCTTCAGAACGAAGCCCCACGAAAGGGGTAAACTAGTAGACATGATGTTACGTGCGGAGTAGTTGATTTTCTTGACGGGAGAAATGAAAAAAATGTGCATGAAAATGGTGAAAAAATGTACCGTGGCCGAGGCATCACCACTGACGAAAAGCTGCGAGTCTCTAAGTTTTTCATTTATGAGCAAGGATGATGATGAAGATGGAGATGAAGGAGCAAGAAAAAGTCAGCAGCAGGTAGAGGTTAACGAGGATTAAATCAACGAGGACCGACAAAAGTTCTTCACCTTTTGAAATTCATAATTTTTCTCCCCGAATTATCTGACAACCACAGAAAAAAAAGGTTAGGTCTCGCTGCGCGTATATGACTCCATTTGCCATTCCGATTATTACCACTGGTATCATTCCATTTTTTCATTTCATGAGTATCTCTGCAGCTGCATCTTCTCATCATGAGATCATGTGAATAAGTAGTGAATAATACTCTATAGCTTATCGTGATCTTGATGGGACCTTTAAGCAAATAAAAATGTGCATAAAAATATAAAATCTCCGATTTTTATGGGCCAAACCAGAGTCATGAAGAAGCCATACCTTCAAAATAATTTTTTTTTGGATTCGCTTATTAAAAATCGGAATAAGCGGAGAGCAAATAATAATCGCAAAGATAATAATGATGACGATGATGATCATGATCATGATCACCATCGCCATTTAATTTTTGAACCTTTTCCGAGTAAAAACAATAATGTCCCCTAGCTGTCCTCTTTCCGAGGAGTGATGACTCCCCAAGAGAAACTTATCATTTTTGCAGATAAATTCAAATGGACCCATCCCGAGGAAGAGGAATGCATGCATTTTTTATGACTTTTGAGGTAAAAAAAACTTCGAGTCACATCATCAAAGTGCCGGGTCTACATGGTCACATCACATCTGTAAGTCAAGTAGGTAAGAGTACATTTGTTCATTTCATACCTCACGTGTTGCATCATCCAAAAAAATAAAGATTTTGCTGCCTGAGAGCTGTACTCAAACCGAAATACTCGAAATTTTTCCCTAATACCTGTTTTAACTTGATACCGGGGGAGTACGTATAATTGTTCAAGTTTGGTTTGGTGATAGATTTTTATGCAGGAGAACAAATGTCCTGTTGCGAATAAAACCTCGATTCTTTATTTTTGCAAAGCGCAAAAAAACCTAGTTTATCCAAGCTAATGCCAATGTGTTAAGTCACATCATCATTCCTGTACTCAGAAAATATGTCTGTGTGTCGTGTCATGTCGCTCCACTCGCACAAACGACAAAACAGATTACAGCCGAATCGAATAGTTTTAATGGCAGTTAAGAGCGAAACCGAGTAGAAATTAAGTGGAAACAGGATTTCTGCGTAAAAAGGCTCACGTTACTTGTCTCCATCTCCATTTACCTACGTGAAGGAAATATTATTGCTGTGATCTTCTCGGACTCGTCATCCTCAGTCCTCATACGACGAAATATAATGTACTTTTATGCATACTTGAGTTGGAATAATGCATCATCATCGCGTAAAGAGAAAAAGGATATTTTAATTCTTGAGATCAAAGCAATATGACACTTCTCTCTTTTCTTCTCAGAATAAAAAAAGAAGTGTCTGGTGCTGGTGCTGAGGCTGGCTTCATAGTCTTCCCCGAATGGAGAAAAAGAATCCCCAACGATTTTTTTATTTCACCTCGGTATAAAAAATATTATATTAGGGGTTGTGGTTGTGGCGGTTGTGACAGGTGAACAAAAAGATGAAAAGGAGACAAATAATAATTCTTTCTGGGGAGGATGGAACCCATTATGGATGAGGAGGAATGTGTGTCACATCATCATCATCATCCACTTTTGTTCTTGTTTTTGAGGAGGTGATGGTTGGTGGTGGCTCTTGGTGCTGACCATGGCGAGCGAGAGAGGAGAAACGTTGTGTCCAGTACTGGCTTCTCCTCTCACATTTTAGCGGTTTGCTTGAAGCAAATAATTTCAAACATATTTTTGGATTGACGAAAGAGGAATTATCAAATTAGTTAACACAACCACTTGTTTGTTAACTAGTGCGGATTTGCAGAGCCTAGCACATATGCATTAACCAAGTTGCAGAGCCATTCATCTACTAGTTTTAGAAAGTAAGGATACCACAAAAGAATTCTTCAACACCGCGTACTCTTTGCAAATAACTCCATAATGTTCTGCAAAAATTCTAGCAAACAACTTCCTCCGTTGCATCTCATACTAACCTTATACTTACCTACCAAGTATTTATTTCCCCTTTTCGAGAGTGACACCCCTCGTACTAAGAAAGCTGTGAACTTGATGATGATAATACGTTAAGATGATGACTGTCCAAATCAAAGTCTTCCTATGAAATTCTCGCTTCATCCCTCCACTCCACCGTGATTTTTCATCAATGTCAACCCCTTTCCATTTTTTGACATTCGTTGATGGTTATCTTTTAATTTTCCTAAAAGCCTCCCACCGAACCTCAACTCCCCATCATAAGTGGTATCACCGCTTTGCCGCACCATGAGAAAGCAAATAGGATAACTGACACGGAGACGACATAAAAAATCATACTCGCATTTTTTATGTTCACATACCACACCACCAACTCCCATTTCACTACTTTCATGTTTCACGTTAACCAAAACGCTCATAAGTGCTCATACTCGTTTTATGTCCAAATCCAACGTATTCCAGTCCACTCCGGTCCAATTCACAGCGGCACATCATCATCCTCTTCCTTACCGGATAGTTTAGTTATAATTAATAATGCACCTCACCTTTTCCCCATCCTTTCCACTTTCCGAAGCCGAGTCAGAATCACAAGCTTTTCCATAAAAAGTCAGCGACACAATGTTGAACACAACATTAATGGCATGTACTACCCCTCATCATTATTATCCTCCTAGACAAAAAACCATTTTTTTAAATCATCAAACTTTTCAAACCTTGTTCACTCCACTTGTCATCATTTTTACTACCTGCCCCATCCAATCCAATCCAATCCCAGTCCACCACCCAACTCTGTTACTTATGCATGGCTTCCCCACTCCGTAAAAAAATCTGTCCTCTTGGTCCTGTCCTGGCACCACTCACGCTCTAAAACGCAGCGTGAGACGAAAGATCGGACTTTGTATCGCCAATCACATCACCCAGAAAAAATACTCACATTCTTGGGACAATCTCAGTTTTCTTTTCTCCCATTCCCGGTCTTGGTCACTGAAATCTAGAGTCCAGCCCACTTTTTTTGCATTTCAGATGAAGACAAAGGAATAAAGAAGATAGTTTTTTTCAAGAACTGGGCTGACATGATATGATGGTGATGAGCTTGAGTGAGTCGAGTTGGTCCGCACTTCCCAGAAAAATACTTAGGCTTGGATGATAATACTCCAACTTGAAATACAAAACCTCCATAATTATGGGATCATTAAGCAGCTCATTGCCTTTCCTGTGCTGTGGTCTTTGTTCCTGGGTGCTGGGACTTGTGGGACAATCATTAGCCATTCATGGAGCTCATTGTAAGTATTACCAAACCTAAACCACCATCACCACCACCGGCTCGCTTGGTTGGTGGTAAAACGCCAAGATTGTAAATAAAAATTAAAACAAAATGAGATTTGCCTTTGGTGACCTCTCTCCCCCGCCGTGTCTCTGTCTCCTCACTCCTCATCAAACATCAAACACGGGAAGAATGCTACGGAGCCGGAGTCATCCCATTTTTCTCTGACTTTGACTTTTTGCTCAACCCCCCAAAAAAAATCCAATAATTTTCTGTCATTACTACTTACAGAGGCCCAGCAAAACATTTGACATTTTTCCCTGAAATTCCCCGAAAAATATGGGGAATGTTGGATATTGGACTTGAACTTGGGATGTTGACTTTTCCTCTTTTCCAACGAAAAAAAGTGCGTAAACTCTACCTCGTTCTCTTTGATGGTCTTCCCCACCACACCAGAAATGATATTTTCCCCCAATTCTCGCCATATTTTTCCCAAACCAAATAGAATGAGAGGTAAAACGACAACGACATTTTGTACCTCTGACAAAATAGATAGATATACATGTACATATGTATGCATCCGCATTCTCATTTTTTCCAAATCCCCGAGTCAAATCTAAATCTCTATAATTACAAGAATGTTTTTTGGTATGAGCGGACAAAAGAGAGGAATTTCAACCCCTTCCGCCATTCACCAACTCACTAACCAAGTAACAAACTTATTATCTCTTCAGTTCAAGCTTATTTGTTGGTTCTTCTAATTATTGCAGGTACACACGAACTACAAAACGAGAGAAATAAAACATCTGGATGTCTTTTTTCCTCTCTTTTTTATGGCCATTTATTGTATCGTTTTGTTTCAAAAAAATTGGGGTTGGGATGGAGTGAAGGAGGAAGGGGATTTGTTTGTTTTTTCTCCTCAAAGGTTTCAACTCCAACTCCAACAAATCGAACAAAAGATCGGAGATTATGATGATTTGATAAGCACATGGTATTTTTCAGGGAGTATGGATGGATGATGATGATGCATTCATTGAATTGGTTTTGGCTTTGGCTTTGACTTCTACAGTAAAGCTTAATGTTTTAAGCCTTAAGTTCGGAATCGGAATGACGATTATCCTCATCATCATCGAAGGGAACATTATATCGCAGGCCCGTGATAAATAAAACGATGATGAGGAGGCGGTCGCTCAAAAAATTATAAGAAGGATCAAATCCGACTTCAGGAGGAAGAAGCCTATTTCCACAAGAAGAGATTTCAAAAGGGGAAAACTAAAGAGAGGAGATTGTTTAACCAAGATAAAGGATTTTTTATTGAAGGGAAGAATAAGAAGTTTCTCTTTTTTCTAAAAGTTGTTTATAAAACATTATTAACCAAACATTTAGCTACCTGCTCATTAATTTAAGGGTCCATTTTTTTGTGGGTATATTTACACGTGTTTGTGCGAAGGAAAAACGGAGGAAGAGAGAATGAAGAATACATACTCTTTTTTATTTTATTGGTTTAGTGGTGTGGAAAATACCTAAATGCTTGACTTTACGGGAGATTTAATAATAAGTAATTATTGCCTCCTTTGTGAAAGCCAGTCACAAAGAGGAGAAATGTATATTGGATTGGTTGCGATGTTCATTTATGATGTGTTATGGTCAACTTGGGTTTTTCATGTTCCCTCAGTTTTTTTTAGGTTGCTTGATACTTTTTTCAGTAGATACGGTTCATTTACAGCAGTTTTGATGAATTGAAAGCGGTTCTACCAATATAAACACATCCGTTTGTATTGGATTCCTAATGAAATCTTGAGTCTCGAGGTATTCCGAAGCTGCAAAAAGCGGGAAGATATTTTAATTGTGACCTCATTATATTAACATTTGGTAGAGCTGGATGAAGATTAGTTATGTATACTGTCGCTGTAGAATAATTCAAACCATAGTTTTGAGTGAACTCTTCAGTTTCCTGTATATGTTCCATGTCCTACCCTAACAATAGGGCATTGTAGGATTATAACTGGTGGACAGATCCCTCAAAGAATGGAATACCACTTCACTACATTAAAGACTATAGTTGGCCCGTGATATAAAAAAACGATAAAATTAGGTATTCTTCTTCCAAATGATTGTGATCGTATTGATATTCCCGAGTCTACTAGGTAATTACTATCCAAGTACCAATATCAAACAGCCTTTTTATTAACGTGTGAGGAAAACGGCGCATCATCATTCTCGATCATCGTCCTCTCACCTTGATTCTCACTCTGCCCCACCCCACCCCAGTTCATTTTCACCTCCAGACATTAATGATAACTTTCTCGATGAAAAAATCCATATTCAGCTGCTGATTGTATAATTCCTACCTGAGGCACACCTGCCCAATGTTCCACGAAATGGGAGATGAATAGATGATGATGATAGACAGATAAATATATTTACCCACTAGTCTGATTTTTCCCGTCTGCAATTACTTGATTATCCACCGATCGTTTAATCACTTTATCGAGAAAAAATTGAAGGAATTTTGTTTTTCGGACGGCTGTAACCTTCCACCTTGATGATGAAGAAATTGAAGACGGGTAAAATAGCTTCATGAAGATGGCCCGTTTGGGATTGTAGGATTCTTGGGGCGTCCTTATCAAAAGTAAACAATCTATTTCTATTTATTTATTTTCTCTCCGCTCGCGTTAACCTTCAAAGACTTTACTTATTTTTTTCTCATGTACCACAAGATCCACATGAGAATAAAGGTAAAGGACTACCATCCGTATTTACTTATGTAATTTGAACGGGAGCGTGGAATTGTTATTTCTTGGATTTGGATTTCAAAGGGATCCTAGATTCCCCATATCGATAATGTATTTTTTTGTGGTTTCCTCTATCTCGTACCCAGAACCCAGGAGGAAATAGCAGTTCAAATTGGCTTGACGGATGGAAGATCTCCGAGAGAAGTCTCCAGACTTGCAAGATGCCATTTGATGTACTACAGCTCATGTTTTACCCGATCGGCAGCCTCCCCACAAAAAAAACATCCAGCTCGTAAGTATTTATGTATCAATTCAACTTGATTCAATAGAAATACCAGCGGAATTAACAGTTACACTACAAATTTCCCCTCTCAAAGGGTTGAATTGGAAAAGGTCTTTTGAATCGGGAAAAAATGTCCAATTCTCAATTCCTTTTTTTATTTATTTCTTTACAATACCCCGTTTCTTTATCTTATTATTGCACGCATTCATGTAAAAAAAAGGATCGAATGATCCTGGCTCACGAGTGAAGTGGCGAGTAGGGAGATATCACTGGACAAAAAAATAATAGTAATCCTTACAAGATGTGGTATGTTCATGCCAATGTGATACCTAAATACCTCAGTAGCTACAAATAACGAAAGCAACCCTTTGAATACCGGCTCAGTGCATCTTGCAGTTGGAATTGGAGATTGTCCCCAGAAAAGATATTTTGTTTACCCTTGAGCAAAACCAAACCAACCAGGCCACCACCACCACCACTAGAACTTCTACCTTTTTTTCAAAGAAGGCACGCACTGGCTTGGAAGATAAACTTGCATTGTTCACCTCCTGCATCTTCCAGTGGCAGTGGCAGTAGTATTTAGTGCTGCTGTGTGTCCGGAGTCCGGGGCTACCACAACTGGGGAAAGATTGCGTGCGTAACAGTTTCACTCCTTTTGTCTCCACGAAGGATCAAGAGTGAAAATGCTCTGGATAAAGTTCTTACATGATCGACATGAAACGGAGAAGGGTTAAATTGAAACTGAAATGGAATCCCAAGCTAAAAAGGCACCCCTCAGCGGAGACCAAACGTTTTGTTTGTCGAGGATCCCCAGACAGACCCAAGTGCAGTATTTCCTTTGAATTGAGATTCCCCGAATTTTGAATTGCATGCGACGATTCACGCTGCAAGATGCATTTGAGAGAAGATAATTGATAGCTAATGCAGTGCGAAATGCAACGATCTGTGGAATTGAATTCGAATGGAGTAAGCTTGTATTGAGTTAGTGAGTAGGTAGATAAACACTGAAGCATCAAAGGATTGTCATCCCAGCTTTCCGACGACAATTTATCTCCTTGAGTGAGCTGGGTAAACAGGGTGAAATTTTCACGAGGTGAATGGGCAACTCGCCCCATTTGAATTACGTAATGGGGTTGGTTTGGAGTTGCTTATTTATTTATGTGCTTACCGTTCATTCTATGTAGCTTAGAGTTGGGCGGTCTACCAATATAAAAATAATCATAATTCGTTCTTATTCGTGGTTGATGGGGGATGGTGGTCGCCCGCTCTAAAATTCAATTTCTGGCCTGAGGGGGAAGAATCAACATAAATAAATGTGCGTTTTGAAATTAAAGGAGATGTGATGTATGGCCTGTGGTAAATAGCATTATTAATGCGGGTAGGGTATCAATGCAATGCAATCAGGTTGGTTGGATGAATTATGTACTTCTATTTATGTAACCTCCCGGATTAGTAAATAAATGGTATGATTTAGTGGTTGCGGTTTTGATCTGAAAAGTAAATAAATAGTGCTTGTGTGTG
>JAHZNH010000663.1:0-14425 GCA_027744355.1 Tyrannoseira gladiata
TTTAGGGAAGTTGAGTTTGCATTTTTGATGAGTCAAAAAAAGTTTTCCAATATGAAAAGAATCCACAGGGAAAAGTAGTACGGGTCATTCACTGACAACCACTATAACTCTCCCTTTCCTCGAAGTGGCTTGGTTTAACTGCAGCTCATCACTCAATAAAGACATTCATTACGAGAGGGTTCATCTTTAGATAGATAAGTAGATGCTCGATTACTCGCATTACCTCATCCAAATTGAGTAGTGATAGCTGCAGTGTATATAAAGTATGTAGTATATGGTATTTACTTCATCGTATTATATGTTTGCTTAGTTGTTTAGCCTTTTCTCAGGCTTCCTTTCTCTGTAACGTCACTTTCGTCATCTTTCGCTTTTATTTTGGTAGTGGAGCTCGCAAGCTCCTTAACTTTCTTTCTCAAGTTTGAGGTAATAGCTGGAAGCAGTCTTCTCAAATAATACGCACTTCAACTTTCTCCTCGTAATACCGCTTCCTATTTTTTCCCTTCGCCACTGCCACTCTCAATTTGTGTTGTAGGGGTACTTCCCATTCTCTCCGAGCTGAAGTACTTTATAACCTTATTTTATGAGTGAATTTACGATCTAAATATCATTGGCTTCTGATAAAGTTTTTTCTCTCTTCTTCTTCGGAGGCGAGTTTTCCAATGAAATTACTTACTCCTTTCAGCAAAACCTTTCCAAACCTATTAGAAGTCACATCGAGCTTTTAATGTGAAACTCAGAGCTCAGTCCTTCTGCTGGAGAAAAGAGATGGGGTAAAAAAAGTGGTGTGCTCGCTGACATGGCGTGGCGTGGCTGAGAAAAAATGTGTTATTGTATTACGGCAATATACCAATGATTTCTCTCCATCCCCGTCGATGCGACTAGTGAAAATAATATTTGTAAGTAGCGTTCGCATAGACAGACACATCACTTTATAAATGCGATACCGCCTGTTTTTAACAACCATCCGATCCGATGAGATGTGGATGTGGTCTCCTCCTCCTCGTGAATTTCCAAACCTATTAGAAGTCACATCGAGCTTTTAATGTGAAACTCAGAGCTCAGTCCTTCTGCTGGAGAAAAGAGATGGAGTAAAAAAAGTGGTGTGCTCGCTGACATGGCGTGGCGTGGCTGGGAAAAAATGTGTTATTATTGTATTACGGCAATATACCAATGATTTCTCTCCATCCCCGTCGATGAGACTAGTGAAAATAATATTTGTAAGTAGCGTTCGCATAGACAGACACACCACTTTATAAATGCGATACCGCCTGTTTTTAACAACCATCCGATCCGATGAGATGTGGATGTGGATGTGGTCTCCTCCTCCTCGTGATGGCAAATGATTCCGTAGATTATTTTACAGATTTTCTCGAGAAAAATAGCAGGAAGCAACATCATCCTCATCTCACAAAAACATAGATAGTGAAGAAGGAGGAGGAGGAGGAGAAGAAAACAGCAGAAGTCCTATCATATTATTGCCACCAATTGTGCACGCACCACTACCACCAAACCAGCCAGCCATAATACTACTAAAAGTGTGAAAAAAGGACTGAGAGGGTAATAGTTTGTTTGGTTGAATGAAAAAGAATAAAAAAAGTGGCAGAAAGCAGGGGTAGCAGCATCCCATTTCATCTCGTCGAGTTTTTTTCCTCTTCCAAATTTTCTCGAAGCGCTGGTAATAGATCCGGCTTGAGGATCATAAAAAGCAGGCCTTGAGTGTGAAATAAAACTAGTTTGCGTTTCGCTCGTTCGCTTTCCACCTCAGAGCATTCTCGAAGCGCTGGTAATAGATCCGGCTTGAGGATCATAAAAAGCAGGCCTTGAGTGTGAAATAAAACTAGTTTGCGTTTCGCTCGTTCGCTTTCCACCTCAAAGCGTAGATAGGAGAAAGTGTAACTAGCGTGTCCTGGAGCTTTTCTAGTCTGAGACTTAACCGGAGGGGAAAAATATGTGCGGTGTAAATATAAGAGTCGAAGCAATGATGATGATCATCATCATGATCATGATTACCTACCAGCCATTATTGTTAGACTAGCGGTGGTGGTGATGGTCTCTGAGAATATGAATCTAATGGGGTAGTCGTTCAAGTATCTTCATCCAGTTGAATGTAAGTATATCTACAGACGTAAGTGAGTAAAGGTACATAGGAGTTTCAGGCATTCCAAGGTAGAGGAGGTGGTGGCTGGCTATTGGCTATTATAAAGCAGCAATATTTCTCTTAGCTCATTTTTGGTCTTTTCTTCTTCATAAACTAGGACTGGGCCAGACCAGGCCGAGTGTCTGGCGAGGTAATAATAATGATGATGATGCGATGCAAGCTGGTAGTTTTTCTTTAAAGGAGGAGTGGCAATTTATTCATTGCCCTTGCAATGCTTAATAACGTAGCTAGATTCCGATGTTGACAAAAAGCTAGCGGAGAAAATTACCGCGCTTCCCCAATACAAAACTTCTTTAAATGCTCTAGCAATCAGGATTGTGATTCGGAAAAAGAGATTTTTTTTGTCAGTAGCTTTATCTTCGTCTGCTTTTGCAGCAGTGAGAAGCGTCTTCTTTTACGAGTTCCTGATAATGTTTATGTAATTAGGGTCGTTGACACTTCACATTTCTCCTCCTCGTCTCTTTCTCACAACGAATAGTGATAGTTTTTTCCTAGCTCCAGTAGCGCGATGTGTGTGGCTCCAGACCAGACCATACCATAATCATTGGAGGAGTTTCTCGGAGGAGAGAGGAGCCATTCCATCAAAAACATTGTTACTGGATGGTAATAAGAAGCAGAGTCGTTTCACGGAATTGCACGCATCGTCAAACGCACAATAAAATCTTGTTACTGAAATAACAAACAAGGACGGAAATACACGCACTTTAACAGCATCTACCACGGCCCCAATGTCATTTCGTATTTTTTTTTTGAAGATTTAAGTAACTTGCTCCTGGAAGGGATTTTGAAGGGAGCACGGAAGCTCTCTAACTTTCTTCCTGGCAGGAGGGAGCCCACACATATAACCACAGAAAAATTACTTCCTGTTTATACTTCTCTCAAAGCTTGCTCAGGAGGTAGAGCTTGTTCCTCCAGGAAAGACCAACTTTATTGACAATCCACTCTCGAACAGAAAGAGAATGGGGAATTGTGTGGCGTGGCAGCGAGGAAATTGTAGAATGCAGGCAACAAAATTACTGGCAATAAAGATGTAAACATTACAATAAGCTCTTATTAAAAAAAGTTCTCGTGACTGACATATGAAGTCAAAATGTATTTCCGGTTGTACTTTCGCGTATCCCTTTCCAATTTGAAAGTTTTTTTATTTACGAAGGAAATCAAATTGAAAACTTGTTTTCTTTATTCACCATTGATGTACATGTACTGCGGGTTTATACTACCACCTCCTAAAATTTTAAAATGAGTACCTGTACCAATCTACATTATTCAATCCCGTTGTGAAGTTCACTTTTGCGGAAAAAATTATTGTTTTGTGTGATTTTATAGCATGAGGCAGAAGTAAACCCTCGACAACTTTGTGTTGGATGGGTGTGCTCGCTGGCAAGGAAGCTTGTCATGCAATAAATGAATGATGACGGATGGATGGGATTGATGTTGGTTTCTGGCTTCTGGTAGTGCAGTGACCGCATGGCGCGTTCATTTAATTTCCTGACCATGGATTAATAAAATCCTTTCATGTCGGCTTTTCGCACGAGTCTCAAATTTCCTGTGGTTTTCATAAAAAATGACCTTTGGCAAAGGCTGGTGTAGCTGATGAGTACTTATTTACAAGACCTTGAAAAAGAAACCTACTAGCTGTTTGGTTGCCAAATATAACTGAGAAAATTATACAGGGAGACTGATGCTAGTCATGAACGCACGCGACGGACGAGAAGTATCCACCAGTCGAACCTGGGAAACATCTGCATTAAATTTTTCGGGCAAAAGAGCAACCCACGAGCCGCAAAAAATGGAAAACGCGAATGTTTGAAAGACCTCCCCGGATTTGGGGATGCATAGAAAAACATCGGAGTAAGTATGTACTAGGGTTGCATAAGTTATTCATCAGGAAAATTCCAGCCTCTTCCACATATTTTCCCTTTGACAGAAAAGAAATATAAAACGGAAATGCATCATGATGATGGCAAAGAAAATTGCTTTGCTTGCTTCCACGTTTTTTCTTTGTTTTCTTTCTAGGGATTGAACTCGTGCTGATGCACAAAATACAGGAGTAACCTTGCAAGTGAAAGGGAGACAAGGTTGAGGGAAATGAAGAAGTAGTCCACTGGTTTTTTATCCCCACAGAATAAGAAAAAGAAACCTGCTCGTTGTTCTCTTTGATTTCTGTTCACTCACTTTTTTCGCATTATCCCCACACAATCGAAATCAGAATCAGAGCAGAGCTCGTGTAGCTTGAGACGTTCATTTAGGGAGGGGGAAATAACGAGGATATCGTCTTTCCGTTGCGTCCTGCGTTCGTTAAATGAAGTTGTCAGTATATAAAAAAGCCTTTGGTATGGGGAGGGGGGATGGCGTGGCGTGTGTCGTTTTCTCCACTTCTTTGTGTCGCCTCTGCAAAAAGAGTTCCATTTCATTTACAATAAAAAGTCACAGACGTTTTTTTCCGTGGAGAAAAGAAAGGAAATCTAAGAAGTCAAAGGAAACTAACACTTGTTTCTTCGCTTGCTTGATCAACTCACGAGCTGCTGATTGTGCAATAAGCATCTAGGCAAAAAAAATGTTGCATTGTACTTCTATGTAGTAGTAGTAGTAGTAGTACTAGTGTGTATTGTGCTGGAAGAAATGCTATAACAATGAGAACAAGCTGTTGTCACCCTATGTTGGTTAAAAAAAGTGGAGGGAAAATGAGAAAGTTGACGACTGCAATGCAGCTAGTTCTAACGAATGCAATGCCAATGTCACCGTTACATCCTTGCTCCTCCAAACGAGGATAATCGAACAACAGAATGTTGTAGTTTTTTCTAATTTTCTCTGCGATGCTGCCTATAGACGCACTCGATCTCATTATTCCTGGGAGTAACTGTGCCTACTCATGTATTTATGTTTCTCTATGAGCTTATGTGTGTGAGAGAGTAGTCACAGCGAAAATTCTTTTGTATTATTGATCCCCGAAGTTAAGAAGCAAATCTCATTTTGATGCTCCTTTGTTGTCCTTCAATTCTTTTCATGAGTTCCGATTAAATGCTGGAAATCTCCGGTTCGGGGGAAAACTTGTCGATTGCATAGGAGTGCACGATTCTTCAAGGTGAGAAGCGCCATTCGTGTACGTAAAAGATCCCCCATAAAAATGTCATCTTTAGGAGCTTCTGCCTATTCCGAATGATAAAATGTTGGGGCATCTTGAATGTTGAATTAAGTAGGATGAGTCTCGACTCGACTTTCTCTCTTTTGCAATATTGTAAATAAGGCATACATATATGGCATTAGGGACGAGCTTTGCGAATTGAAAATCGTTTACCTCGGAAGAATTCTGAGGGGCGGAAATAGAGCATCAAACATTGAAATCAGGTTTTCGTTTCATTCCAGGATCATTGAAAACATTTTTATGGAAATTCGAGTCTGGATGCACGGTAAACTTTTTTCGTGCAGAATTTCGCAGACTAGAGTGAAATACATCATGGGAAAAAGTGTCTCTGACCTTGGGCATTTCCATCGAATTTGGATTGTAATGCGAGGCGATGATGATGGAGGCTTCATCTACCTGATACACGAATCTATTTTTATGGCGTGAACGTAAACAGAATGGAATTAAGTAGATTACGGCTGTCTAATGAAATAAGATATAGGAAAACATCTTCCCCGAAGACCAACCTTGTTCCTAACGAACCTTGAACGATCACGAGACGAGGGAAAGAGACTTTCTTGGAGAGGGAGGCGCATTATCTTGAAATTGCAAGTTGCAGTGCATTACTCTAAAAAAAATCTCTACCGGGGAAACAGCTTAATCTCATTGTAGATCAAACACTTCGTTCAAGTCCAGGGCGACAGTTCCTTGGAGAATGTACTAATGCGATGATATGCTTGTGTAGAATAGTAGCAACAGTACATTTAACACATTCACGTCAATACCATCATTAAAGGTTAAGACATGAGAGGGAAAACCCTAAACCCTATTAATATTCTAATCAGGAATCTCCCTTGCTCTTCTTGGAAGTACTTCTTGATCAAATACAAGTATTTCGATTTTTTCCTTTCCTCAGGGACAAAAACGTATGTGTACCTAACTGATTTTTCCGAGAAATCGAATCAAAAGAATCGATTTTCTTTTCACGAACTTTGGTCCTATATTTTAGCTGAACGATTTAGAAGAGAAATAAGTACGATCTCAACAAGTCGTTTCAGCCTAATCTCAACTCAAGCCGAAAAGGTGTGATTCAAGCTTACTTTTCCGTTGCCATTTACCATTTTACCATTTCCCAGAATAGGTAAATTAATATTTTTTCAATTGGTATGTACATTTTTGAATTTCTCGTATGTTCGACGCAAGCATATTGAAGAATTGAAGGAAGCATACAATTTTGTAAGAATTTTACCAATGAACTCATTACTTCTGCTTAGACGAATTTTCGAAATGGGTTACCTTGTCCAATAACTATGAACCATGACTGTTACTTGAAAGCAAGTATAATATTCTGAATATATTTAAACATTAATATTTATTTGTCTATTTTGTGCCAAGAGCATAAGTATTTTGGCATCTCTAACAGACGAAGCTGAACCTTGATTTGTCCCCTTACTTTTAAAAGCATGACTGCATTGGCATCGCGAAAGCGTAGGTACACATTGCCAGACGTTGCCTATAATAATTGCTATAAAGGTACTTATAATTCTTACAGTTCATCTACCTCCAAACCACAGGGAAAACGGCATTTTCCCACAAAAACCTTTTTTGATAGTTCATCGGGTCAATGTTCCCAGCGCCGGCTAATGTTCATAATTTGCATAATGGCAAGGTAAATGGCTCACAACTTTTACCTCATTTCAATTTCATTCCAAGTCTAAACTTGAACTTCTCCGGGATACTTTTGCGGTACGTGAAAAGCGGAAGTGAAATGTCTGCTGCTTTTTCCATGCATAGATATATTTTCAAGATTCGCCCTTTTTCACTTTCCCTCCTTTCTTCAATATAGTACTCATTCAAACTGATACTGAGACTACTACTGCTGTCTCGTGTGTATATTTCACCTTAATGGATTTTTCCTCAATGAATGAGCACTCCCTTGAAACTTGCAACTTTCAACCAGATTCCTTTTATGTTCGACGAGGAAACCATTGTTAAGGTTGAATAATTCTGTCTCGTATAGCAAAGTCAACTACCAAACCCACGATGCATATCACCACCAGAGCCCTTCAACCTTAAAGCCAAAGGAAAAGGGATTTCATCTTCCTCTTCACGGAGGAGCAAGACAGTCCAAAAAGATTTTTCCCATCACAAAATATTCCACGAGGGAGAGAAACTCCAACCTGAAATAACAGTTGAGTTGAGCATCGTTTCTAGTTACAGCATCTATTTGCCTTGAAAAAAACATCAATGGCAAATTTAAATGGCAATTTGAGGGGGCGGCTAGAATTCACCTACCATGACTAAATAGGAAGTTCCCTCGTTTTCCCTCAAGGCATTATTATGCCAATTTTTTTCTGTTTGATGAATCAAACCCTAAACTGCGAAGTTTAGACGTTACATACGTTTACAATTACAGCAGTAGTGATTCAACAATTAATTAAAGAAGTTTGAAAGTCGTTATGCTAAATAAAATGCCAAAATATTGTGGGGCAACGACCGGAATTCCCAGGAGATTTGTCACCGTCCCAGCGCATTTTATTTATTCACCTTCCCACTCCCCCCGTTCCCTATGCCAGTGGAGTTGTTCAACCGATGACGAAATAAATAAGTATGTCATTAGAGTTGAAAGAAGGAGGAAGTTGACAGTGTGTTGCTGCTAGTATTGCCGTTGCATTTGTCTCATTCTCATTGAATGGGATGCAACCAAACCGCAACTACTACCCGTCTCCGTAAAACGTGGCAGGTTGGCAGTCATGCAGATGACACAACAGCGAAATGTTACGGTTTTGTGGGCGAAACTTCATTTTACTTTTAAAATGAGCGTTTTATGCAGGGATTTTATTCCAACTCTGCGGCTCAAAGAACAACTTTGCTCCCGAATCGAAAAAAAAGTTTGGGTTGGTGTGGTGTGGTGAACCGTATATCGAATTCGAAAAGTGTACTTATGTTTCACTCCTTGGTGAATATGGTACAATTTCATAAATCAAGGGACTGTAACCTGAATACACATTACTCTAGAATGTCAAAAGGCTCGGGAAAAAATCTGTGCCATCAAGTCATTCCACTTATTTATTTTGCCAGAGCTCTGCCCCCGCTCAGTTGGCATAAATGGAGGAATTCATTTGGAGCACAAAATGTAAACACCGGAACTCTTTGATTTCATCATTGGTCCTCGTCCTCGATAAACAGAAAACTTTTCCAATTTCACTGCCTCAAACCCACATTCTTAAGCACTTATTCTGAGAAGAAAATGAGAGATCCTTCGATTCATACTTGAGCAAATTCGGTGGTCGTTGAGTTGCAACAATGGAAAAGAAGGCAACTATTTCACACCATTGATTCCATTGGAAAATAATATGCAAGCCTCTTTCACAATCAATACAAGACAAAAATGTTACTTTAGCACTAGTAAAAGCCGTATAATTGAGTATATGGCATTGTACTCGTCTGTATAACTCTAACTCACGTGAATAAATGAATCAGCTCGAGTATTCATCAATTCTCATTGCTTTTCCGGATAAGGTGGTTATGAAATCCGTCCTATGGTGGACCCTTAAGTGTCCTTTGCAAGAAATTGTTATCCCAAAAAAGCCCTGATGATAACTTCGAAATGAATACAGATATTATTTTGCACGATACTTTAGGACTCCTGCGTTTTTTTCACTTCTGTATCGTGTATTTCCTTTCACAAAAATAACTGTATATGATAACGTGGCCACGTCCATTTCATTGCATTTTCTAAATCCAAAAGACCCAATCAATTTTTTGGAAAGGACGAAATCAACACAAGAAATTCTTTACAGACTAATCAAACTATCCTGTTAAGCCCTACACGACAATACAGTCATCTCCTCTCATTATTTTCTAGTGGGTGGACGGACCTTAGGAAGGTGAAAGCCCTCTATGCTCTCTATATTTATTGTGATGTCGTTCACAATTTAGTTATGTATGTGAAAACATTTACCTATCCCACAAAAGGTCAATGGAACATCTCACATCCTCAATTCTGTGGCAGTTTTGGCCTGCAGCTGAAGAAAACTCACAGTTGTCCTTTTCTCCATCCAGACTCGAAGAATTGGGCTTGTTTAACCTATTTTTCATGAATGCTTCACTATTCGCTGAAGAATTGAGCACAAGAGCACGAAATAATGAGGATATAATTTTTCAAAGGCCTTTACTTCATTTTTTTACATCGCAAGAGGAGAAATCCACATCTCAAAAGTGTACAATAACCGCAGCTGAAGAGATACAATAATAATGACGAGAGTGAAAAACTCAGGCATGAATACTCTACCTACTGGAATGCACAAACTATCTCTAGTACATCACAAAAGGGATGAAGTGAAGAAAAATAAGAGAAACCTCATGAAAAGTTGTTTTGCAAAAGTGGAATGACGGAAATAACGAGGAGATTTGGGGAAAATATGCTGTAGCAGCAACTAGTTATATGCGCGTATGAAGAGAAAAAAGCAATTTTTTGTCAAACAGTGGAGCATCATCAATTCAAAAGTATAAAAAACCAAGCCAAGCCACGAAACCACCATCATACCATCACAAAAAACGAGAGAGAGAATACCTATGAAGTCTAACTACCACAACATCCCCTGAAAAAAAAATATTGAATGGCATGTGTCGTGTTTTGATGCGATTCTTGTAACTTACTACAAACAAACTTTTTTTCGTTGTTCCAAAAGAAAGGAACGAGCTTTCGTTTTTTTTAAAAAATGTTTAGACTGCTACTACTTATTACATACATTTTGGATGGGATGAGAGCTGGCTAGAGTTGAAGAATTAAAGGGAATTGGACGAGCGAAGTGTAGGATTTTTTGCAGGGAGAAATCACTCTGAAAATGTTTTTGCTTCACATTTATTCTTTCATTGTGTCCGTTTTCCATAATACACGTTCGTTCCCTCTGTTGGTCTTCGTGTGGTTAGGCCAGGCCAGACTCGGGCTCGGTTGCCGGACCCCACTAGGTAAGTCGGGAGGAAGAGGCTGAAACACAATTGTGGCGCGTGTAGGGACAGAGAAAACCGAGCTTACTGAAAAAAAACTGTTGTGTCAGTGTACCTTTTTACCCCAGCTTCTACGAACAATTCCAACTTGTGGGGTAGGCCTGGCCTGGCCCGCTCTACAATTCGTAATTGTTGTGGCTTTTTATTTGAAGTGTCGTACATTATGAAGCATTTGAAGAGGAACATTTTCGAAAAAAATTTTTGGGGATGCGAAAAAATTCCTGAAGTTAGAGTAATCCGTACTTGAGAGTACTACGTGCTGATGGAAAAAATTGCATTCATTCCAGTTTTCCTTCTCTCTTCCCACTTTATATATCGGATCAACAAAAGGTTTGTGGACTGGACAAAAGCACGCAGATTTCCTTTTATTAAGCTGCAGTTGCTAGTTGCTACTCAGGACTTATGCTCCAGCTCTGTGGCAAGTGCAAGCGAATTTTTTTCGATGTCCTTCGCCTTAGCTTTATTATTCTCGGTGATTGTGTGCAAGGCAGTAAAGCACCACCATCGTTCTACCACCACCATTGCCATTGTGCACGAAGTATCGGTGCTGGAGCTGGACAAGAGCAAGAAGAGCAGTTCATTCCAGCTAGCTTCTTCCCCTACGCTTGCGAATGAGAAATGGGAAGACTGGGAAAATCCTGGGACTTACCCTTTCGTCGCTCCATACTCACTTTCAGTTTCAGTCGTAGCTTGTTCGTGACAGCACACGCATGCTGCTCTGCTCTCTCCGCTCTTTCCGTGTTCATTCACTCATTCATTCGTTCTCTCCAGCAAGTGAAGTAAGTAAGCTGGGTTCAAATGAAAAAAGTATCAACGATCTCTAGAAGCTCATCTCGGTCTCGTTGAGAAAATTCAAAGGCGGCGATCATTGCCACCGTCATCATCACATCAACTTTATCGCATTATTGAGAGCTCGTTCAGTATCATTAGATTTTTTTCCTTTTTTTAGTGATTCACTTAATTTTCTCTGTAGAAAAAAAGTGTAAGTAAATCTAGCTACCATTATTAGGTAGTCTCAACTCAATGCCATTTTTGTTGGCTCATCGCTTCTTTTAAAGACCTTCCTTAACAAAAAACAAGGGTAACAAAAATTCGCTTGAAACGGAGCAAAATCAGTGACATACTGACTTTGCAACAGCAAGGGATGAACCGCCATTATCATTCCCATTCAATGTGAATATCAAGAGCGACAAGGAATAAACAGGGCGCATTATCTTTATCGCCATCATAATATAAAAAGCAACATCTTCTCATTCTTGGTGCCATTCCTCCCTCCTCTAAACTTCATCATCGTCATCAGCATCAGCAGAAAGTTAGTTGCAAAGGAGTCAAAGTCAGTGCTCGTCAGTATCATCAAGCTTCATCAAAAGAACATTGGGCCTTTTTTTCTTCTGTGCGATATTGTTACTATTTCTTGCTTCGCCGGAGAAAAAAACTAGCTGGAATTTTTCCTCATTCAAAGACGCGTTTTTTAGAGCGGGCATTATTGATATCATGAGCAAAAATGATATTTTGATGATCACACAACTGCCTCACCCTAGTGCACAAAGACAAGTGACAAATTCGATTTAATTTTCGAAAGTGCAAAGGAAAAATTACACTGACGCGTCGTCGTCTGCTCTCAAATTGATTGATTCGCACGAGACAAGAGTTGATTTTCTTCCTCGAAATTTTGATCTCAAAGTCAAAGGGATTCTGCGTATGCAAATGAATTAAAAATCATTTGTCAAGTTCCTCCCAGAAAATCTTCTCCCGGAGAATTTTTTTATCCCTGTGTTTGAACAAGCGTTGTGTTGTATCCAGTTTAGGATCAACTTAACTAGCGACCGGAAATTGTATGTGTGTGCATTGCAACCCTACTACTACTTGTTAGCAAACTTTACTTACTTACTGACGTTCTGATTGAGCAAACTAGCTACCAGCTTGTTTATAAAGTGAAGGCAAACAAAAAAAGCAAATTAGTTTGGAGTTTGTGTGTGTATCTATCTCGCGAGTCAAGTCAATTCAAGCCAGTCCTCCTCCTGTCATCAAACTTCAGGCAGTCCCCCAATCTAAAAACAGATTTGAAAGGCGGAATACATCAGCGAGATGTACTAAAGTCGGGGTCGCATTAAAAATCATTTGTCAAGTTCCTCCCAGAAAATCTTCTCCCGGAGAATTTTTTTATCCCTGTGTTTGAACAAGCATTGTGCTGTATCCAGTTTAGGATCAACTTAACTAGCGACCGGGAATTGTATGTGTGTGCATTGCAACCCTACTACTACTTGTTAGCAAACTTAACTTACTTGCTTACGTTCTGATTGAGCAAACTAGCTACCAGCTTGTTTATAAAGTGAAGGCAAACAAAAAAAGTAAATTAGTTTGGAGTTGTGTGTGTATCTATCTCGCGAGTCAAGTCAATTTAAGCCAGTCCTCCTCCTGTCATCAAACTTCAGGCAGTCCCCCAATCTAAAAACAGATTTGAAGGGCGGAATACATCAGCGAGATGTACTAAAGTCGGGAAAAAAAGCTTTCATCTTGAAAAAGTCAGGGTGCTGGGTGCTCTTGAAAATTCCGTTAAAAAGTTGACTTTCGATTTGGGAGTCTCCTCCAGTGTTTCTCCGTGTGTCCTCCCTTTCAGCGTTTTCAACAACAACAGCAGCTAGTGCTGATATCTGCGATATCACTCTTCCGGGGAAACCTTGCAGCCTAAATAGAAAACCCCCATTTGAATGGAGTGAGTGCTCGAGGGTCCTTCCACGAACTAAAAAAAATTGGTTGAAAAGACTCTTGTTACCTCATTCATTGTCACCGACTGAGTCAGGGGAGGAGGAGGAAGGATAACTTTGGCATTACTACATTAGCCCGGGTTAGTTTTGATGGATACTTGATGAAAACTACTATTACTGCTACTACTACTAACGAATTTCATTGACGAAGGGATACAACAACCTCACAGTCGCAGCCACTTCCCACTCTTTCATTCCTCCATCAAAGCGGAGCCAATTAATGGAAATTAGACACCAACTTTTGTCTCTGCAGTAACAGAAACACTACTTCACAATTCTAGAGGCTTGATTCGATCTCTGTCGAGATTTCTTTGAACCCAGAACTCGAACTCATTGTCGCCTTTGCGTTCGTTTTCATCATATCGTCGCATCCGACCCCGACTTTTTAAAAACTAGTTTTTTCCTCGTGGAATCTCTCTTCCGTGGTTTCTTCCTGGAAAAAATATATTTAGCCAGCCTCACTTTAAAAATGAAAAAGTGGAACGAAAAAGACAAACGGAATACAGTTTGACTTGTTTTTTACTCGCTTCTCATTCATTCTCCTCTTCTTTGTCACGGACGTGCAGTGCGGAAAGCGAAGTAACCTTACTCTCTCTCTCCTTGCTGGCAAAAAATCTCATTTTGCTAGTCAGGGGGAACTAAAGACAATTTTTTTCTAGAAAGAGGTACGATACGTTCCGGACTCTCATTTCCCATCTTCTCCCGCTCAACATCGCATCACATCACATCCACACTACACCAGACTAGTGCCAGTTTTGCTGCGAGCGGTTACACTTTACTCCGAGTGAGGAAAAAAACTACTCGTTCAGTTGGTCGTTTGTTCGTTCCGCTCTTTTTGGAAAAAAAAACTTTTTTCCTCGACTCCGTGGGTTGCTGCTCAAATAAAATGTATAATAAAAAAGAGTGCAAAAAATATCAGGAAAAGGACGCTATCATCCTCACCATCGTCATCATCACCAACAACTTCGTCCTTTAGTATTCGTCGGGTGGAATATTGCCATGTCGAGTAATACATCATCCATGTATGACTTCGCCTTCTCCACGAGAATTTGAACAATTTCCAGCGACTAAGCTACTACCACTTCTACTCAAACACTTCTCCTCATCTCCAACACTTTCTGCATAATAGACTGAGAACAGTGAATATTTTAGTGCTTAAGAAGCCTTTTTGCATTGCAATGATATGATATGATTGTTACATCTTCTTGAACAAGTGGAGTAAGTAGTCAGCTCGTTTTCTTTCTTTTTTCATTCCTACTCTCGCTCTCTTTCTAAGTTTTGAACTTCATACTTATTGCGCGGAAAAAAGTAGGCCTTAGCTTGGAAAAAAAGAAATCAAGTCATAGTCACATCACATGCAAT